>PVIY010051184.1:0-15810 GCA_004026745.1 Myrmecophaga tridactyla
ATACCAGAAATAGAAGAAAATTGCATAATGTCATGAATCCACAAATAAATATCACACAGAATAGTTTCACCACCACAAAAACATTTTTCTCCAATTCAGTTACTCCTCTTTCCCAAACCACTAACAGCCGCTGATCTTTTTAATGTCTTTATAATTTTGCATTTCCCAGGATGTCAGTGTATGTAGGCCTTCAGTCTGTATTCTGTTACCTAAAAATATGCATGTAGAATTCCTCCACATTGCTGTTGGATTGAGATTTACATTTTTAATCACTATAGAGTATTCCATTGTTGCTCCACAGATTTACTTTTTGTTTGTTTGTAATCTATTCCTCTGTTGAGGGACATATGGGCTGCTACTAGTTTAGGTGATTATAAATTAAGTGTTAATGAGAAAATTCACCTGCAAGTTTTAGTGTAGACTTAAAAAATTATGATCTCATAATTTAAAATTTGATAAAAGAATCTATAATGACTATACAGACTTATTTTATAGATTACAAACTTGATTGTCGATGCCTGGTATTCATTTGTCTCTGGGAACATAGTCATTATATTGAAAATAGATTTTTTACAGTTGCTCAGGGATGTGGTAAAGTCAGGGGAAGTTGGAAGATATTTCATTTCTAATTATTTTCAGTTGAAATGCACATAGATTTTAGTACAATAAATATTACCTTTGGAGAAAGACATGATGATTTTTTATGAGATTTTATCAGTGATATAACTATGCCACAGGAAAATGGTAAATGTCAACAAATGTATTTTGCAGGTTATGCATTCCACATGAGCTTTTATTAGAAATGAAACTCATTACTTTGGATTTAAATATGTTGTTTATTTTGGTTCAGTGAAAAATTTTATGGCCTGCAACAGAAAGTTTTTCTGCTGTTACTTTCTTTTTCTGTATACATTTTTATTGAGAAATCTTCACACACATACATTCTATATATAGTGTACAATCAATGACTCACAATAGTATCACATGGTTTTGTATACATCACCATGATCATTTTTTAATATACTTGTGTCACTTCAGAAAAATAAATAAAAAGAAAAAACTCATATCATACAGCTTACCCTTTCCTCTCATTGCCCATTAGTATTTCCATCTACCCAATTTATTTTACCCTTTATCCCCCCTTATTATTTATTTATTATTTATCTATTTTTTTTACTTATCTGTCCATACCTTGGATATTAGGAGCATCAGACACAAGGTTTTCACAATCAATCACACAGACACATTGTAAACATTATATCTTTATACAATCCTCTTCAAGAATCTATGCTATGGGCGGCTGCTGTGGCTCAGCAGGCAGAGCTCCAACCTGCCATGCTGGAGGTCTGGAGTTTGATCCCTGGTGCCTCCTGCCCATATGCAAATTAAAAAAAAAATTAAAAAAAAAAGTATCTATGCTACTGGAAATACTGTGAAGCAATAGACTAGCCAGCCAAAAAGATGGGTTCATAAGGCAGAGTTAATGGAAATTTAGGGAAGAAAATGGACTGATTCAAATCAGCAATTTGAAAAGTGTGGCAGACAAATTTAATGACAGTCTGGGATTACCACATTATTTGAAGAACATAGTATTTCACATTAGAGAAATGTCATTCTTGAAATAGTCATAAGGAAGGTGGTTTTAAGTGTGGGGAAAATGAGGCAAAGTATAATTTGAATTGCAACAATAACTAGGAATATGATGGGAAGTAGAGACATATTGGAGAGGTTATTATCAAACAGAAGACATTATTTAGGAATCTGCTGTAGAATTTCTCACTTCAAACTTGTCTACTATCTGGATTCATGGCTTTTACAATTTGAGGTTCCATATTTGTTTTGCAAACCATGATATCAAGAGCCAGTTAATTTCAGAGTATCAATTTAAACATATGTAATGTATAAATGTTAATATTTACCTTTGTGGTGGGTTATGAGTTTCAAATCTGGCAGGCAAAATTATTAGTGAATTCCAAGAGTATATTGGTGAAGTCTAAGGTATCATTAATTTTTGCTTCCTGGACTTAGGAAGTAACATTTTTGGAACTCTAAGAAAATGGCACAAAGCATTCACCACATAAGAGCAACTAACTTCTACTCTTTTGTGCCTGAGGGAGATTTTTCAAGACTGTACTTCAGGTTCCAACTAGAAAATATAAACAGCAATGGATTACAGAGAAGATTGCCCATTTGAAGGCAGAGTGCTTACTTGTCTGCACATGTGCTCTCCTTCATCATTTACACGGACTATGTATAATTGATGTTGCTCCACATCAGAGGACCTGGTAGGTTCAAAACAAAGTGCACAATATCACAGAATTATTATCATTTTTCTTAGCATACACCTTCTTTTGTCTGTATGTAGGAAAAAATGACCTATCCCTTACCTATAGAGGTCTATTTGCTCCTTGATATCTTTTTCAAAGGCCAAATGATATTTTAACACCAAGTTATTAATCAACAATAAATCATTCCCACAGTTATTCAAAACATTTGAAAAAAGACAGAAAAAAAAAAACCCTGAAAAATTCAGAAGTGTCAAGAGGCCCTTGTTTATACAAAGAAATATGCCACAAATGGCATCAAGAATTTTCATAGCCTCTGTCCTTCTCTCATTTTCCAATTTGATGAGAGAAAGCACATTAATGGAATGATAAGATACTGTAGACTCACAGAGAGTTCTTCAGTGAATCCCAAATATAGAATATATTCACTTCATTCCCTAAGAATGTTATGGGCATTGTTTTGCATGTAAACACAGGCTTATTGCTCAAGAAAAATCAGGTGACATAAAAAAACAACTATATATTGATGCTGAATATTTTCTAAGATAGTACGTTACTGTAAAAATGTAAATGTGTCATACAGTGGTCAGTAAGTTACATCTATCATCAGAAGGCAGAGTAATTAAGCACATGTGCTTTGTATTCAGATTATACTTATTTGAATACAGGCTTTACTTAGTATATCTTTGACATTGGACACATTTCTTAATTCTTCTCAACATTGGTTGTTTCATCTCTAAAATGCAGAGATTAAAATATGTGCCTCATGGGAAATTTATAAATAATAAATTAGATACTCTACTGTGAAATGGTAAATTCAGTACAGTCAATTACAATAATTAAGAATAGGTCAAACATTTGATTTATTTGGGTTAAGTGACATATAAGGATCAATTCTGGACACTTAATTTACTTTTGTTAGGAAGACATGAAACAATAGGGGCATTAAAGTTTAATTTTGAGATGTGTAAAATGTTGATTAATCAGAGAGGAAATTATGAGCAGAACGATGTTGCCTCAATCAAAGGAATTCTAGATCTAGAAAAACATACTGAAACAGGATCATGTTATGCAAAAAAAGGTTTATAGCATTAAAATGCCTTTTTCCTTTTCTGTGCAGATGGAGTCTTCTAAATCATCCTTATGATGTGTATATGAGACAGTCACTAGCATGAGGATGGCAAGCAGTGTCACTAAGGCTAAACTAAAGCCAAATATTTCTGTGTGCCTGGAATCTGTGCGAGAGAGCTAAAGGACAGAGCCATAGTCCCATATAAAATGATCAATGATATTGTCATTACAGAAATCCGTGAGGACCCCTGGAAGGACTTCTAGAAGTGGAGACAACCAAGAAAGATAATCCAACTTGGAACAGACTCAGCTGCTCATGATAGTTGTATAATGCAGGGATTTGTAGGTGATGACATAGTGATCATAGGATATGGCTTAATAAGCAAAACTCTGCTGCTCCAAATAAAATGTATGGAAATAATTGAACTTCAAAACCATTGGAGGTAATTGTATTGTTTTTTGTTGTTATGCTGATGAGGAATTTAGGAATACAAGTTGATATCACTGAGATATCTCAAAGGGAAAAGGTTTCAGAGAAAAGTACATGGGTGGTTTAAGTTGGGAATCAAGGAGAGTAAGGGTGATAGGTTGCCTAAAATATAAAATACATAGGTCATAAATTAAAAAAGTAAGAGCAGAAATTACCAGTTTGAATTATTTGTCAACCCCAGCCAGCAGAACGTACTTTAGCTTTGCATATTTTATCATGGACATATCCAAAGACGTAGAAAGAAAATTAAAACTCACCGTAAACCTAAGTTTTTAATGATCTATTTTGAAATTGTATCTGAAACACCAATGAGCCAGTACAAAATTGCTTTAAAAATAATATACAGGATGAGAAACAGTGGCTCAGTGGCAGAGTTCTCACCTGCTATGCTGGAGACCTGGTTTTGGTTCTAAGAATGTTATGGGCATCGTTCTAAGAATGTTATGCACCGGTGCCCACACATGCAAAATAATAATAGTAACAATAATAATAATAATAATTTAAAAATAATATACACAGGCTAAGCGGTGCAATAGTTGTCATTGTACATCTTTCCAATTTGCAATAGTTGTCATTGTACATCTTTCCAATTTGATTTCAAATCACATGTTCAGTTACTGTACTAGACTACTCCTTGTTACTACAATTTTCTGTAGTTATCATGCAGAGTTGCATTAGTATTGGGTATATATGTTTCCCAGATATTCCAAGCATCTCATTTTCAAATATTCTGAGCAAATGTCTCATAATATCTTTACTGGGCAAGCAAAAACTATTGTTCATTCAGAAACACTGTGATTTTACTTATTTTTGTTTCTCAATATTCTATGGTTGCTTTTATCAAACCTGGTGGTTAAAAACACCTTGACTTAATTAAGGTTTATTTGTGAAAACATATTCATTGGTCATGTATAATTTGTTGTAAGCCAGCGTTAAGTGCTCTTTAAAAACCCTACCATATATGCTATGCTGTTAACAAATTAGTTTATAAACCCATTTCTTCTCATGTTTTTGTTCTGTAGAGCAAATAGATTCTGCATTTACATTGTCAGAATAAGGTAATTCTAAGTTAAGATGACAATCATTTTTCTTATTTAAAAAAGTAAACATTTTTTATTGTGAAATATTATAACATATATAGAAATAAAACAATAAATTTTAAAGTACATTGTAACAAGTAGTTACAGAACAGACTTTGTTTGGTATGTGTTACAATTCCAACATTTTAGGTTTTTCCTTCTAGTTGCTAACAAAGCACTGAAGACTAAAATAATCTTAATATAACGACTCAGCAGTCATCCTCATTTGTTAAATTCTATCTTCCCTGTTATAACTCTTTCTTCTCCTTTGATTCCTCTCCTCATCTTTAGGGGTATTTGAGCTATGCCCATTCTAAATTTTCCAGGTTGAAACGGGTTGTCAATAATATGGAATAGAGATATGGAACTAGATGATGTTCTTGGAGATGCTGGACCCTCTGCATTTCAGGTTTTATCTGGCCTAGGAAGCCATCTGGAGGCTGCAGGTTTTCTATGAAGTATTCATAGCGCATGAACCTTTTGTACAATTTCAAAAAGGGTCCTCAGTTTTCTTTAGGGTTGGCAGGAATGGTTTTGTTTGGGGGTTGGCAGACCTTAGTAAATAGTAATATTTAACTGAAGCTTGCAAAAAAAGTAGCCTCCAGAATAGCCTACAAATCTACTTGAATTTTCTCAGCTACTGCTATCTTAGTTTGTTATATTTCTTTTTGCTCTTTGCCCAGGAAGGCATCGTTGGTCCCACAGTGCTAGGGCCAGCCTCATCCCTGTGATTCATATCCCACATTGCCAGGGAGACTTTCAACTTTCACCCCTGGATGTCATGTCCCAAGTAATGGGGGAAGGTAATGATTTTCCCTGCAGAGTTGGGCTTAGAGAGAGAGTGAGACCACATCTGAGAAACAAAAGAGAACCTCAGAAAGTAACTTTGAGGCATAACTATAGGTAGGCTTAGCTTTCTGCTACATAAATAAGGTTTATAAAAGCAAGCCTCAAAATCAAGGGCTTAGATTCTTGACTTGGGAATTCCTAATCTTTGAGGTAGTGTCAGGGCTTTCCGAGATCTAATTCTTAATAGTTCCATATTTTTTTTTCTCTAGTCCCTCAAGGGATTTTGCCAATACTTTTTAATTATCTGCTCAACATATTCTAGAATGTTTCTGGGCATTACATTAAGCTATACAGAATTCAAAGGTCTCATTCCCATTCTGTGTCCCAGGTGTTTGGGCTGTTTAAATGATCTATCAGGACAAGTGGAGTTAAGGTTTGGATAAAATAAACCTCTCTTCCCTTGGTCTCTCTCATACAGTAGGTGAATTTCAGAAATAGAGACAATGTCATTCTTACTCCTGTATTGATTTAGTTTAGCCCCTACCATGATTGTTTTCATTCTTATCTCTAATTGCATGTGTCAATGCTGACTTTCAGACCTGAAGAACTCCTACTCTGAGCTTTAGGTGTCACGCAGATATTTTTAATGTGTTCAACAGTATCTCTCATCTCTGGGATATCTGCTACTTTTGTACTTATTCTTTCAAATACTTCATTATGCTCTTGTAGTGTCTTCTTGATATCCTTTATGTCATCAGCCAATGGTCAGGTTCATGTGTCAACTTGGCCAAGTGTTGGTTGGGCAAGTGCTGGCTTGTCTGTTGTGATGAGGACATTTCATATAATTAAATCATGATCAGGTCAGCTGCATCCACAGCTGATTCCATTTGTAATCAGCCAAAGGGGTGTGACTTTGGCAATGAGTAATGCTTAATCTACTCACTGAAAGCCTTATAAGGAGGATTCAGAACAGACAGGCTCTTCCTGTTTTGGCCGGTGAGCCTCTCCTGTGGAGTTTGTCCAGATCCTCCATCAGAATCATCGGCCTCTCAGCCTACTCTAGGATTTTGGGCTCTGCTTTCCCGCGTTCACATGAGACACTTTTATAAATTTTGTTTTTGTGAGTGTTCCCTGTTGATTCTGTTTCTCTAGAGAACCCTAACTAATACATCTTGGTACCAGGAGTGGTTCTTAAGAAACAGAATCTTAAAAATGGGTCTTTATGAATGGTTTTCTACTCTGACTGGAATCAAAGGCACTGAGGACTCTGATTCCCATAATCAGAATGACAATTCCAATCCATGGAGTGAGTTGGCAAAAGAGATAGTCAAAATATCACCATTTGATTCTCCTAATGCTTCGCTTGTACCAAGTCAGACTCTGGGGGATAATGTTTTTGATGCCTTTACAGAGTTTTGTAGAAATAAGAGGTATAGAGATGTTGGTTGGTTGTTGTTAGATGCACTGGCTGCCTTAAGGAGTGAAAGTGTTCTAGTTTGCTAGGTGTAGGAATGCAATATGCCAGAAATGGAATGGCTTTTATCAAGGGGAATTTAATGAGTTGCTAGTTTATGGTTCTAAGGCTGAGAAAATGTCCCAATTAAAACAAGTCTGTAGACTTGTCCAATTTAAGGCATCCAGGGAAAGATACCTTGGTTCAAGAAGTCCAACGGCATTCAACGTTTTTCTCTCTCAGCTGGAAGGGCACATGTTGAACATGGCAGCATCTGCTGGCTTTCATGTGGCTCTACCAAAAAGGGACTCTCTCCAAAATGTTTGCTCTTTTAAAGGATTCCAGCAAGCAACTCCACCTTCAGTGGGTGGAGACACACCTCCATGGAAATCATATAATCAAAAGTTACCACCCACAGTTGGGTGGGTCACATCTTCATGGAAACAAAATGATCCCACCCAGCAATATTGAATAGGATCAAAGGACATGGCTTTTCTGGGGTCCACCACAGATTCAGACCAGCACAGAAAGGGATGGGCTTAAGCTTCAAATGAGAAGCTTAAGTGCCATCTGACAGATGTAGATGTTTCTATGAGTATCCTGAAGGAAAATCTTATTTCCTGTAGCCATAGACTTGAGATCTCTGAAAATCAGACTCAGAATCTTATTGTTAGGGTAGCAACTTTACAACATAAACTAATATCTCAATATTGCCTGGTGTCTGCCATTAAAGTGAGGGCATTGATTAGAAAGGAGTGGGACCCTGAAAAATGGAATGGTGACATATGGATTGATAATGATGTTGGGGGTGAGGTCAAAACCCTAGATCATGCTGAGCCTTCTCTAGATAACCCCATAATAGTTTGCCCTGAGGACATAACCACCCCACCTCCAGCCAGCCTTGCCACCCAACCTTCTCCTGAAGGGATTAGCCCTAGAATGATTACTCCCATTTCACCAGATGAAACTGCAAATAAAGGCTCTGAAGCAAATGTCTTGGAAGATATTTCTAATTCTTTTCATGACCCACCCCCACCACACCTCATTTCTTCCAGACCTATAACTAGACTAAATTCCCAACAGGCCCCTAAAGGTGAGGTACAAAGTATCACACATGAGGAGGTACATCATACTCCAAAAGAGCTGTGTGAGTTTTCCAATTAATGTAGACTAAAATCAGGGGAATATGTGTGGCAATGGATTTTAAGGATGTGGTATAATGGGGGGAGGAATATAAGGCTGGATCAGGCTGAATTTATTGATATGGGCCCACAAAACAGAGATTCTGCATTCGGTGTTATAGCCCGAGCGGTTAGAAAAGGCATTAACAGTTTGTTTGGATGGTTGGTTGAAACATGCATCAAAAGGTGGCCGACATTACCTGAGGTTGAAATGCCAGAACTGCCCTGGTATAATGTAGATGAGGGGATCCAGAGGCTTAGAGAGTTTGGAATGTTAGAATGGATTTATCATGCAAAGCCTGCTCTTACACTCCATGAATGTCCGGAGGATGCACATTTCACCAGAACAGTGAGAAATAAATTTGTGAGAATAGCACCATCATCCCCGAAGAGCTCAGTGGTTGCACTTCTCTGCAGATCAGATACTACTGTAGGAACTGCTGTCACTGAGCTGGAATCCTTAAACACAATGGGGATCCCGAATTAGCAGAAGTCAGGTGGCAGCACTTAATCACCAATGACAGGGTAGACATGGCTATTATAATAGGCAGCCAACTCAAAACAGGAATCAAAATTATTTGACTTGCAGAGATTTGTGGCATTGGCTTGTAAATCATGGGGTACCTAGAAATACAATAGAAGGGCAGTCTACTAAATTCTTCTTTGAGCTGTATAAACAAAAGAGTTCTAGGTCAAGTAAACAGAAGTCTAACCTGAATTACAAAAACACAGAATCACAGCCCCTTAATCAATTTACAGACTTCAAACAGTTTACAGACCCAGAGCCCCTTAAATGAAGGGGAGGCCAGGTCCCTTTGGGGGAGAAAACTGTTACACTACCACAAATTTATACTGTTACTCTTCCTCCAAGCCTTCCCTAAAGAGACCGACAGCCTTTTACCAGGGTAACTGTGCATTGGAGAAAAGGAAATGATCAGATATTTTGGGGATTATTAGACACTGGTTCAGAAGTGACATTAATTCTAGGGGACCCAAAACATCACTCTGGTCCACCAGTCAGAGTGGGGGCTGATGGAGGCCAGGTGATCAATGGAGTTGTAGCTCAGGTCTGTCTCACAGGGGGTCCAGTGGGCCCCCGGACCCATTGTGTAGTTATTTCCCCAGTTCCAGAATGTATAATTGGTATAGACATACTGAGCAACTGGCAGAATCCTCACATTGGCTCTCTAACTCATGCAGTGAGTGCTATTATGGTGGGAAAGGCCAAGTGGAAGCCACTAGAACTGTCCCTACTGAGCAAAATAGTAAATCAGAAGCTATCCCAGATTCCTGGAGTGATGGCAGAGATTACTGCCACTCTTAAGGACTTGAAGTATGCAGGGGTGGTGATTCCCACCACATCCCCAATCAACTCTCCTATTTGGCCTTCACAGAAAACAGATGGGTCTTGGAGGATGACAGTGGATTATCGTAAGCTCAACCAGGTGGTAACTCCAATTGAAGCTGCTATTCCAGATGTGGTATCATTGCTTGAGCAAATCAATACATCCCTTGGTACCTGGTATGCAGCTATTGATCTGGAAAAGGCTTTTTTCTCAATAGCTATTAGTAAGGACCACCAGAAGCAGTTTGCTTTCAGCTCGCAAGGTCAGCAATATACTTTCACTGTCCTACCTCAGGGGTATATCAACTCTATGTCATAATCTTGTCTGCAGGGATCTTGATCATTTCTACCTCCCACAAGACATCACACTGGTCCATTAAATTGATAATATCATGTTGATTGGACCTAGTAAGCAAGAAGTAGCAACCACTCTGGACTTACTGGTAAGGTACTTGTGTGTCAGAGAATGGGAGATAAATCCAACAAAAATACAGGGGCTTCCACCTCAGTGAAATTTCTAGGTGTCCAGTGGTGTGGGGCATGTCAAGATATCCCTTCTAAGGTGAAGGATAAGTTGCTGCATCTGGCCTTTCCTGTGACCAAAAAAGAGGCACAACCCCTAGTTTGTCTTTTTGGGTTTTGGCAACAACATTTTCCTCATTTGGGTGTGCTACTTCAACCCATTTATTGAGTGACCAGAAAAGCTTCTAATTTTTAGTGGGGACCTGAACAAGAGGAGGCTCTGTGACAGGTACAGGCTGCTGTACAAGTTGCTCTGTGAATTGGGCCATATGATCCAGCAGATCCAATGGTGCTGGAAGTGTCAAATAGAGATGTGGCAAATAGAGATGCTGTCTAGAGCCTTTGGCAGACCCCTGTAGGATAAGCACAATGCAGATCCTTAGGATTTGGGGGCAAAGCTTTACCATCTGCTGCAGATAACTACTCTCCTTTTGAGAAACAGCTTTTGGCCTGCTACTGGGCCTTAGTAGAGACTGAATGCTTAACCATGGGCCACCAAGTTACCATGAGACTTGAGTTGCCTATCATGAGCTGGGTGTTGTCTGGGCCACCAGGTCATAAAGGTGGGTGTATGTAGCAGCACTCTATTGTAAAATGGAAATAGTATATACAAGATAGGGCCAGAGCAGGTCCAGAAGGCACAAGTAAGTTATATGAAGAAGTGGCCCAAATGCCCATGGTCTCCACTCCTGCCCCATTATCTTCTCTTTCCCAGACCAGAGCTATGGCCTCTTGGGGAGTTCCTTACAATGAATTGACTGAGGATAGAAAACTTGGGTTTGGCTTACAGATAGTTCAGCCTGATGTGCAGGTACCACACAAAAGTGGACAGCTGCAGCATTACAACCCCTTTCTGGGGTGTGCTTGAAGGACAGTGGTGAGGGGAAATCCCCCCAGTGGGCAGGGCTTTGAGCAGTGCACCTGGTTGTTCATTTTGCTTGGAAGTAAAACTGGCCAGAGGTGTGTTTGTATACTGCCTCATGGGCTGTTGCTAAAGGTTTGGTTGGACGGTCAGGAACTTGGAAAGACCATAATTGGAAAATTGGTGACAAAGAGGTCTGGGGAAGAAGTATGTGGATAGACTTTTCTGAGTGGGCTAAAAACCTGAAGATATTTGTGTCCCATGTGAATGTGTACCAGAAGATGACTTCAGCAGAGGAAGGTTTCAATAATCAAGTGGATAAGATGACCCATTCTGTGGATACCAGTCAGCCTCTTTCCCCAGCAGCTCCTGTCATTGCCCAAGTAGCTCATGAACAAAGTGGTCATGGTGGTAGGGGTGGAGGTTACGCATGGGCTCAGCCACATGGATTTACACTCACCAAGGCTGACTTGGCTATAGGCACTGCTGATTGCCCAACCTGCCAGCAGCAGAGACCTACACTCAGCCCCTGATATGGCACCATTCCCCAAGGTTATCAGCCAGCTACATGGTAGCAGGTTGATTACATTGGACCACTCCCTTCAAGGAAGGGGCAATAATTTGTTCTAACTGGAATAGACACATACTCTGAATATGGTTTGCTTTCCGTGCACGCAATGCTTCTGCCAAAACTACCATCTGAGGACTCACAGAATGCCTTATCCATCGTCATGGTATTCCACATAGCATTGCTTCTGATCAAGGAACACACTTCACTGAAAATGAAGTGTGGGAATGGGCACATGCTCATGGAATTCTCTGGTCTTACCATGTTCCCTATCATCCAGAAGCAGCTGGATTGTTAGAACGGTGGAATGGCCTTTCAAAAACACGCTTTCAGTGCCAACTAGGTGGCAATACTTTAAAACTCTGGGGTAATATTCTCCAGGAAGCTGTATATGCTCTGAATCACATCTACTATATGGTGCTATTTCTCCCATAGCCAGGATCCATGGGTCCAGGAACCAAGGGGTGGAAATGGGAGTGGCAGCAAACAGTATAACCCCTAGTGATCCACTAGGAAAATTTTTGCTTCCTGTCCCTGCAACCCTGAGCTCTGCTGGTCTACAGGTTTTAATTCCTAAATGGGGAGTGTTTCCTCCATGAGAAACAACAATGATGCCGCTAAACTGGGAGTTATGACTGCCACCTGGTTACTTTGGGCTACTTATGCCACTGGATCAACAAGCCAAGAAGGGGATTACATTATTGTCTGGTGTGATTGACCCTGATTATCAGGGGGAAGTAGGAGTGCAGCTATATAATGGAGGTAAAGAAGAGTTTTCTTGGAATATAGGCGACCCCTTAGGGCATCTTTTAGTACTACCATGCCCCATGATTAATTTCAATCTAAAACTGCAACAACCCAATCCAGGCAGAACTACCAATGGCTCTGAAACTTCAGGAATGAAGGTTTGGGTCACCCTACCAGGCAAAGAACCATGGCCAGCTGAAATGCTTGCTGAGGGTAAAGGGAACATGGAATGGGTAGTGGAAGAAGGTAGTGATAAATATGAACTTCGACCATGTGATCAGTTACAGAAATGAGGACTGTAATGTTGTTTTGTTCATGTTATACTAGTTAAGTTGTAAGATATCAAGTTTAAGAATGAATATTACCCGAGAATTAGCACCCTATTCTGGAGAGATTTAATGTGTTTCCAGTTATATGTAGGACAGTTGAATATTGTTTGGTGAAAGAAAAAATGTGTGTTTCATTGTTTTTTATTTAGAAATTCGGTGTGGTTTAAGGTGGTATGTATAGTTGCCAAGTTGACAAGGGGTGGACTGTCATAGTCAGCTTCATGTGTCAACTTGGTCACTTGGTTGTTTTACAAGCGCTGGCTTGTCTGTCACGATGAGGACATTTCATAGAATGAAATCATGATCATGTCAGCTGCATCCACAGCTTATTCCATTTGTAATCAGCCAAAGGGGCATGTCTTCTGCAATGAGTAATGCTTCATCTAATCACTGAAAGCCTTATAAGGAGGATTCAGAACAGACAGGCTCTTCCTGCTTTGGCTGGTGAGCCTCTCCTGTGGAGTTCATCCAGAACCTCCATCGGAATCATCGGCCTCACAGCCTACCCTAGGATTTTGATCTCTGCGTTCCCGCGATTACGTGAGACACTTTTATAAATTTTATGTTTGCCAGTGTTCCCTGTTGATTCTGTTTCTCTAGAGAACCCTAACTAATACACCGACCCATGTATTTATTAGGAGAATTGTATGAAAATCTTTGATTAATTGTTCCAAAGTCCAAGTCTAATTTGGTATTTTAATTTCATCATTTTGCTCGGCTTTATCTGACTGCATCTTCATATGCTTTGTGATTTCCTATTGATTTCAAGACATTTAATTATCTTGAGAGGGTTATTTTTCCTTTGAGTTGATTTCTCTCAGTCATGTAAGAGTTTGTATTTGCTCAGATTTGCATTGAATGACTCTGTTGCAATTAGTTTGTCATAATCCCTGTCAAACCAAGGCCCAGACATCATGCAGGGGATGTGACTCTACTTGAGGATCTGTTGAAACCTAGGCAGATAGGCAGTTTGGTGATTACACTTTCTGTTGCTTCCCAGCAGATAGCACTAGTGAACCACCTCTTCTTCTCAGGCAGACTCTCCGAACTATAGCAGCCAGATGAGCTAGATGGAGTCCCTTTGCAATTTCAGTCAGGTCTGCTGGTCCTGGTGAATGCTGAAAGCCACCAACCATGGAGCTGGGTATGGACAATGGTCCCCTCAGCAGAGATTCTCCTTGTGGGATTGATGGGGCTTATGGCCCCCAAGCTCCCAATTGGAATGACCTTGGATTGTGGGACTGATTCTCCTATCGTCATCCAACCTGGAAAGATCTGACAGATTGGAATGACATGGGGCACAATGAGGGTCATGGAGTGTGGAGATCTGGGGGGAAGAGCCTGGGGTTTTGCACAGAATGTGGCACAGAACCCAGGGTATGTGGGGAGGATTCAGGGTGTGAGACAAGAGGGTCGCAGGGTGGGGCATGGGGTGAGGAGTAGAACATGTGGGCATGTGGAGGAGTGTGGGATAGGCACAGGGCAGGATGCTGGGTACATGGGCATCATAGCAATGTGGTGGGGGGGGCATGCCACAGGGCTAGGTATAGAGTGGTTTGTGCTGCACAGGGGGCTGGAGGCATGAGAGTATGTTAAGAGACTAGGGCAAGACACAGGGGATGCAGAGGTAGGGCATGGCAGGAGGCCGATCATGGGAGTGGTGTGGGTGCGCTGGCCATGGTGGGTGGGAATGTGGTGAGTGGAAGGATGTGGCATGGGTGTGTGGATTTGGGGTAATGTGAGAGGGTTGGTGTGGGTGCATACTTGCATGGGTCATGGGGGTTGGGGTGTAAGACATGATGCATGGGGTGTTGGGGTAGCAGGACATGATTGTGGTGGGGGCAATGAGGTATGAGTGTGCTCCTATGCATGACATGGGTCCAGTGGGTGCAGGTATGGTTGTGTGGGGTATGAGGGGTTGGGGTATATACTGCAGTGTGCAGTGCATGGGTGCATGTGTGTGGGGGATGGAAGGTTTGGGAAAGGAAGTGCAGGGATCACAGGGCAGAGTGTGGTTGTGAGGAGCAGGAAGGCACACATGCTTGGGATCTGGATATTGATGTGCAGGGACAGGTCTAGTATGGCACAGGTGCACGGTGTAAGAAGGGGCAGGGCAAGCACCACAAGGGTGCAGGGTTCAGGTGCTTATGTGCAGAGGTCTTGGGAGTGTGGGATTTGGTTATGTGTGTGCACAGGGCTCCAGGGCAAGGGGGTGTCTAGATCTATTAGGTCAGCACCCATTTTCCTCATTCCTTTCAGGGAATATTACATTTTAGTAAGTGTAGATATATATATGATGTTGATTTATATTTTCGGTGTCTGTGAAATAAGTGATTCCAGCAATTATTTACACCAGTGAAGGAATTGCCACTGGTGCTATTGGCCAGATGAGATGGCCAAACCATCAACAATGGTCTAAGAATCTATAGAAGTGTGCAGAGAGGGCCAAGTTTTGGCCAAGACTTTGTTTCTTGACTTCCTGATGTCCAGAAATTATACTGACCTTTGTGTCCCATCTTTTATGAGGAACATCCTGTCTAAGGGATGAAAAGCAGCAACTATCCACTGGGCTCTATCACATGTCATAGTGGCAATATCATCCATAAACTTTCCAAATCCTATTGCTTTTGACTCAGTTGATTCCAAAGTGTTCACCTGGTTGCGAAATGGTCTGTGAAAAAGGTAACTTCCTATAACACTATGGCATCTTGCAAGTGGCTGAGTGCTGGGTGAGGGCATAACCTCTAGCAGGTGATATCTAAAAGGCTCAGATTTGGCTATATCCTATAGCAAGGATGAATCAGTGGCTATGCTATGCTATGCTGTGCTATGCAATGCTATGCTATGCTTCCAAGCAGCTAAGTATTTTTCTTATTTTTATTTTTTTCCATGGTGTGTTAGTTAGATTCAGTTGTCAACTTGGCCAGGTGAGCATACCTAGTCTTGTTGCTGCGGACATAAGCCAACAGTACGTGAACCTCATCTGTTGCCAATTACATCTGCAGTCAGCTAGGAGGCGTGTCTGCTGCAATGAGTGACGTTTGGCTTAATTGGCTGGTGCTTAAATGAGAGAATGCAACGTAGCACAG
>PVIY010051185.1:0-10563 GCA_004026745.1 Myrmecophaga tridactyla
TGAGTTGAACAATCTCTTTATAAATTCTGGATACTAGACCTTTATCTGATATGTTGTTCCCAAATATTGTCTCCCATTGTGTAGGCTGTCTTTTTATTTTCTTGATGAAGTTCTTTGATGCACAAAAGTGTTTAATTTTGAGGAGCTCCCATTTGTTTATTTCTTTCTTCAGTGCTCTTGCTTTAGGTGTAAGGTCCATGCCACCTGCCTTTTATCAGGGGACTCACTTGTGTTGTTTTCACTCCTGTCCTTGATTGCCCAGATAATCTGCTGCACACCAGAAAATATCAAGCTGCCTTTAAGTTTCTGTGAAATAGTCCTTGGAAACCCTTGTGACCAGCCTGCCCACTGAGCCATTAAGGGCAATTGAAGGGTCATAAGTCAATCTTCTCCAATTCGAGGTTGTATTCTGTTATTATGTATAGATGCACACAGTTGGTAAAACTTAGCCAAAAAAGCATGCCATTTCGAGCTCTGGTAAAACCATTGCTGATGGATGAGTTCAGCCTTCTGTAGAAAGTACCTTCAACAGACAGACTGCCTCTGGCAGGAACAGCAAGAGTTTGACTCTCCATTCGAACCTGATTGATTTCACTAACATCTCAATTAGGAAGGTGACAAGAGAAGAGGGATGGCCAGTGCTGAAAATATAGAAATATAGGCTTAATACATACACAATTGGGAGTGTTTTCTTCTTTCAAGTGAGAGGTGATCTTTTTCTGTCTCTATGAAAACTGAGGCATGTGTTCATCAGGCTTTTGTCATTGAGGACAAATAAACTAACCACCTTTACTCTGCTGGAGGTTTACATAGCATTGTGTCATGTATGCATTTATTATCATTTGTGCAGATGCAATTTTACAATTATTTGAATAATTTTTAAACTAAATGCCTATCTCATCCACTACTTTGCAAACCTCCCGAGGACAAGAACGATATCTACTTTTGCTAAATATTGTATCTTAAGTGCTTAGCTCTGTCTTGAATTAATTATATTAATGAACTAATTAATTAATATACCTATTTATTATTTGGAAGTATTTCCATCATGGTGAATTTACTGACTTCTGGGGTGCTTACACTTAAGATTCTTTGGCAGCTATAGGTCTCAATTACAGTTAATAAACTGGATTGTCTTTATCTGCCAGTGTTTGGGGGACTTGGTTAATGAGAGAGTCAGCATGAGTCTCATTATATCAAGGCACACTATTAAGATGGGTTTCGTGAACCATGGAGCGAGAAGCTGACACTGGACTTCTGATGACTTTACCAATATCCCTATCTGCTGTCCTGCTGTGGTCAGCTAGACCCCAGGTGTTTTTTTTAAAACTAATTAATTAATTAATTAATTAATTAGAGAAGTTGTAAGTTCATAGAAAAATCATGCAGATAATACTGATTTCCTATATCACCCCTTCAACACACAATTTTTCCTTTTTCTAATATTTCTTACAGTTAATGAAATGATATTATTATAATTATACTACTACTAGAGTCCATAGTTTACATTAGGGTTCACTGTTTGTGCTTGTACGGTCCTATATTTTTAAAAATTTTAAATTCTATTTACATATACATATATAATCTAAAGTATCCCCTTTAAACCACATTCAAATATATAATCCAGTGGTGTTAATTAGTTCACAATATTGTACTTCCATTACCATCATCCATTACCAAAATGCTTCCACCACCCCAAATAGAAACTTTGAATCAATTAAGTGTTAATTCTCCATTTACTACTCCAACCCCAGGCCATAGTAAACTGTATTCTAGTTTCTGACTCTATGAATCTGTTTATTTTGATTACGTCATATTAGTGAAATCATGCAATATTTGTCCTTTTGTGTCTCACTTATTTCACTGAATGCGTCTTCAAGATTCATTCATATTGTCACATGAATCAGAACTTGATTCCTTTTTACAACTGGATAATATTCCATTATATCTATATATATCTATTTCTATATATCTCTGTATCTATCTATATGTCTCTTCTCTCTCTCTCTCTCTCTCTCTCTCTCTCTCTCCTTATATGTGAGAAAAAGAACTTTGTATACATGCACACATTTTGTTTATCCAGTCGTCTGTTGGTGGACATTGGATTGCCTCCCTCTTTTGACAATTGTGAATAAATAATGCCACTATGAATATCAGTGTGCAAATATCATTTGAATCCCTGTCTTCACGCTTTTGGGGTATAAACCTAGAAGTCAGATTGGCAGGTCATTTGGTAATTCTAAACTTAGCTTTCTGAGGAACTTTCAAGTTGTCTTCCACAGCAGCTGCACCAGTTTACATTCCCACTGGCAGTAAATGAGCCTTCCTATTTCTCCACATTATCTCCAGCATATATGATTTTCCATTTTTTAAATAGTAGTCATTCTAGCAAGTATGAAATAGTATCTTGTGGTTTTGATTTGTATTTCACTAAAGACTCATGATGTTGAACATCTTTCCATGTGCTTTTTGTCCATTTGTTTGGCTTCTTTGGAGAAATGTCTATTCAAGTCTTTTGCCCCCTTTTTAATTGGATTGTCTTTTAGCTTTTGAGTTGTAGGATTTCTTTACATAATATGGATATTAAATCATTATCAGACATGGTTTTCACATATTTTCTTGCATTTTGTAGGTTGCCATTTTACTTTCATGATAGTTCTTTGAGATATAAAACTTTAAAAATTTTGGTGGAGTTTCATTTCTCTATTTTTCTTTTGCTGTTCATGTTCTTAGTATAAAGTCTAAAAATCTATTGCCTAACCCAAAGTCGTATAAGGTTCCCCTATGTTTATTTCTAGTAGTTTTATAGTTTTATCCTTATATTTCAGTCTTTGATCCATTTTGAGTTAATTTCATATATTGTGTGAGCTGTGGATCCATCTTCATTCTTTTGCATGTGGATATACAGTTTTCCCAGCATCATTGTTGAAGAGACTATTCTTTCCCTATTGAGTCAACTTGGTACCCTTGCCCCATGTGTTACTCAGGGTTCTCTAAGAAAACAGAACCAACAGAAGAATATCTGTAAATAATATGAAATTTTATTAAAGTGTCTCATGCAACTGTGGGGATGCATGAATCCAAATTCCATAGGGCAGGTTTCAAGGTAGCAACTCCAATTAAAGTTTTCCATGAATTCCCTAGGAAAAGCTGACTGGCTAAAGTAGAGATGGAAATTCTCTCTTCTGACTGATGAAGTCATCACTTCTTTTAAAACCTTCAATGGATTGAATGAAATGTCTCTCATTGCAACTCTCCTTAGTTGATTGTAAATGTAATCAGCTATAAATGCAGTCAAGTTACTGATGATTTAAATTCATGAAATGTCCTCACAATAACAGGTAGGCCAGTGCTGGCTTGACCAGACAACTAGCCGAGTTGACACATGAACCTAACCATCACATCCTAGGTGGTCTTAATATTTTTCCTGCCTCTAAAGGCAGCATAATGCATACCATCCACCTTTCAGAATGACAGTTAATACAATTCAAATTGCATACAGACATCTACAAATATCACCCTTGGATTTCCCATGGTGACTGTAGAATGAAGTATAAATTGCTTTCAAATTTATCCTCTTTAAGTGACTCAATACCAAATTCTATTCAGTTCCTTTATATGTTCCAGTAAGGAAAAACCTTTTCCCTACATTTAAAGTGTGTGTGTGTGTGCATGTGTGTGTGTGTGTGTGTATACATATATACTAGTTGCTGGTAAAATAAAGATATTGCAAAGCATAATATAAAATGTCTCAAGAAACATAGATGAAAAAATTATTCTAATTTAGATAGATATAAAGGATTTGAGTTTTTCACTTTCTTTTTTGCTAATTCAATTTCTGATTCAGATCAAACTAACAGTTATTCGGTACCTATTATGTACCTGACTCTATGTGAAACAATTTTACAAATCTTGTTTGTTTGTTTGTTTTAATGTTTTTTATTGTAAAATATAACATATATACAAAAAAGCAATAAATTTTTAAGTGCATTTTAACAAATAGTTATAGAACAGATTTAAAAGTTTGGTATGGATAATAGTTTCACAAGTTTTTATTTTTTCTTCTAGCTGCTCCAAGACACTGGAGACCAACAGAAATATTAATATAATGATTCAGCAGTCATACTCAATTGTTAAATCCTATCTTCTCTGTTATACTCCTCCTTCTCTTTAAATTATATATATATATATATAATATATATTTATAAAATATATAATATAGCTTAGGTAAGCTAAGCTTCTCCACTACGTATATAAGCTTCACAAAAACAAGCTTCAAGATCAAGGGCTTGGCCTATTAATTTGGGTGACCCTGATGTTTGGCACAGTATTACGGGTTTCCCTAGTGGTAAAGTTTAACAGTACCATAATGTTCTCCCATCCCTCAAGGGACTTTGCCAATACTTTTTGATTATCTGCTTAATATACTCTGGGATGAATCCAGGCATTACATTAAAGGTTCTCATTCTTATTCTGGGCTCGCTGTGCTTGGATTGTTTAAATGATCTATCCAAACAGGTTGAGTTAGATTATGTGCTACAGAAAACCTAGGTTCTGGACATA
Organism: Myrmecophaga tridactyla; assembly: GCA_004026745.1. Classification (NCBI taxonomy): domain Eukaryota; kingdom Metazoa; phylum Chordata; class Mammalia; order Pilosa; family Myrmecophagidae; genus Myrmecophaga; species Myrmecophaga tridactyla. The sequence goes on from PVIY010051185.1 coordinate 4,564, forward strand.
ATAAAACTTTCTTCCTTTGATCTTAAAGAGTAGGCGAAGTTCTAAAATACAGGCGATGTCTTCCTTACCCTGTATTCTGAATTACCTTAATCCCGACCCAATCAGCTTCATTCTTATTTATTTTATTCTAAGTACTTGCTAAATGAGACCATACAATTGCTCTTTTGTTTCTGGCTTATTTCGCCTCATCAAATGTCCCACAGGTTCATTCACATTGTTACATGCCTCACAACTTCATTCTTTTTTTGTAGCAGCACAATTTTAATCATATGTTTACACCATTGTTCACCAATCTACTAAGTCATTGCATCTTTCTGCCACCTCTATCTACTGGGGCTCAGGTATAATCAAATTGTATTTTATTTAGAAGCCAAATACCCTACAAAGGTGAAAACAAAGGCCAGAGAAATTGCCTGACTTGTGAAGGTAAAGAAACATGAGAAAGATTTGAAACCAGGAACGTCTCACTCCAGATCTCTTCTGGGGCATTCCTTTCGTGATCACCATGCACATGCAGAGCAGTAGTTCATGACTGGGTTTGTATTTTGGCTTCCTGCAGACCAAGTGTGCTGGTTTGAAATGATGTATGTACGTATGTACCCTGCAAAAGTCATGTTTTAATCTTAATCCCTTTTATAAGGGCAGCCGTTTCTTCTAATCCCTGTTCAGTATTGTATGTTCAAAACTGTAATTAGATCATAACCCTGGAGATGTGATTTAATCAAGAGTGGCTGTTAAACTGGATTAGGTAGAGGCATGTCTCCACCCATTTGGGAGGGTCTTGATTAGTTTCTGAAGTCCTCTAAAAGAGGAAACATTTTGGAGAATGGAGACAATTCAGAGAGAGCAAAGCAGAATGACATAGCCGTGAGAGGCAGTGTCCACCAGCCAGTGACCTTTGGAGAAGAAGGAAAATGCCTCCTGAGGAGCTTCATGGGGCAGGAAGCCAGGAGAGGAAGCTAGACGACACCGTGTTCACCATGTGCCCTTCCAGATGAAAGAGGAACCCTGACAGTGTTCACCATGTGCTTTTCCAGATGAGAGAGAGACTCTGACTGTGTTCGCCATGTGTCTTTCCATTCGAGAGAGAAACCCTGAACTTCATCGGCCTTCTTGAACCAGGGTATCTTTCCCTGGATGCCTTAGATTGGACATATCTATAGATTTGTTTTAATTGGGACATTTTCTCGGCCTTAGAACTGTAAACTAGCAACTTATTCAATTCCCCCTTTTAAAAGCCATTCTGTTTCTGGTATGTTGCATTCCGGCAGCTAGCAAACTAGATCACCGACTTTGTGACCTTGGTAGATGTCTTAGTTTCCTAGGGCCACTGCAACAAAGTACCAGAAATTGTTGCCTTAAAACAACTGAAATTTCTTGACTCAGAGTTCTGGAGGCTAGATGCCTGAATTAAAGTGTGAGCGGTGCTGGCAGTCTCTGAAGACTACAGGGAAGAATCTGTTCCATGCCTCATTCCTGGTTTCTGGTGGTGGCCAGAAATCCTTGGTGTTGCTTGGCTTGTGACATAATTCAATGTCTGTCATGGTTGGCATATGCCTGAGTTCTCCCTATGTCTCCTCTCTCCTTCTTATAAAGGCACCAGTCAAATTGCGTTAAGTATCCATTATCCTTCAGTACAGCCTCAGTTTAACTTGTATAATTGTATCTATAATGACCCAATTTCCAAATAAGATCACCTTCTGAGGCCTTGAGGATTAGGACTTACACATCTTTGGGGTGGGGAGGAAGGAAGTACAGAATTCAACCTATAATAGCAAGTTGTTCAATCTCTTGGTTTCCTTATTTTTAAATGAGGTATATTAGTGTTTTGGTTTGTTAAAGCTCCTGGAATACAATATACCAGAAATGGATTGGCTTTTATAAAAGGGATTTATTAAGTTATAAGTTACAATTCTAAGGCCATGAAAATGTCCAAATTAAGGCACCAACAAGAGGATATCTCCTTGGAGAAAAAGCTGCTGGCATCCAAGGATCCTCTGTCACAGGGAAAGGCACATGGAGACGCCTGCTGGTCCTTTGATCCAAAATCTCTCTGTGGGCGTTTTCTTTCTATCTTAGCTTTTCTCAGCTCTGAGCTCTCTCCAAAATGTCTTTCCCTTCATGGACTCCAGCCAATGGATTAAGACCCACCTTTAATGGGTGAGGTATCTCCATGGAAACAACCTAATCAAAAGGTCCCATCCAACAATAGCTCTGCCCCCAAAAGATTGGATTAAAATAACTTGGTTTTTCTGAGGTACATAACAGTTTCAAACCAGCGCAATTAGTATTTACTTCACTAATACTATTGAGGAGTTTAAAATATTAATGATAGTTAATAAATCCATGAAACCACTTAGAAAAGTATCTGGCACATAGAAAATTGTAAGCTATTATTATTATTCCCCCAAGTTTATGAGCATATCTACCTATATGCTGAGAACTAATCTTAGTTTCATTCCACAGATTTTCTCTAAATTCATTATTGAGTGCTATTTGCTGGTAACGTTTGCAAAGTGTTAATAGCCGTTACTAAATTAGGTATGCCTCATAAAAGTTAGGATGTCCTGAGAACTATTCAGTAATTTTCTTAGTATGACTAATACAAAGTTCTTTGTGAGTTCTAAAGCTCTCATTGTGCACCCTTACAAATAGATTTTGAGAATTTCACAATTCAGACAAAAAAAAAAAACAAACCTTATCACTGATATACCACTGTTGCCCTGAATTGATGGCGGAATTAATATTATTTTTCCTTTGCATTACAATTACTATTGGTTTAATTCCCTCATTAGCAATTTAGTTTATTGGGAGCTATTTAGTTGTGCTTAGAGGGAAAGTAATATATATTTGTAAAACATATTTATCACTTTCCTATAACTGGACTTTAAGATATGTTTGAACTGCAGTTTAAATATACTATTATCTGTACTGATTTTTAAAGCAATTGCTTGCACCAATCCCAAATATAACTGTACAATGATTTTTTTCATTGATAGTAGTCTGCTTATTGACTTTTACTATTTAAATGACATGTATCACATGTTCAATAAAGCTAGCAGGTTATTTAAAGTTTGAATCACTTTGTTTTGTAGCATAAATTCATCCACATAATTATAGGCATCTTATGAAATAAATAAGAATTTGTGCATATGTCTCTGTAAATATTATGACCAAGATTGATGCAAGGAAAGGTTAAGTAAGTAGGACTAAGGGGTTTTGCCCTCTTGAGTGGATTGTGGTCAAAACATTTGTAAGCCATCGAACCATTCTTTACTGTGTGATGGTAAATGCGGTATGACTCTTTACTGTACAGATTCTAAACATGCCTGCCCCTAGTTTACTACTCAGCTCTGGAATTCCTTTATTAATCCTCTCAATTTATTATTTTGCATGTAGTATCCCAGTAGGGACTTACGAAATATGAGAAGTGCGTGTGCATACAACTGCTCATCTTCCTTTAATTTTATGGAATATTTCAATCTATTTCCTAAAGCGAAATCCTACTTGGACTAGATTAGACATTATGTTTTCATTTGAGCTTTGGATCCTTAATCTTATTGCTCCCTGTTTTCCTAAAACTGGAGTGAATAAGCTACTTACAAGAGCATAAGCTGGATCTGTTCAAAGCCATTTAACTGTATTTATTCTGCTCTTTGATTAATCCTACTTTCCCAGTTCTTCATCCTGTAAAGAATTTAAAGAAAATTATAGTCCGTAACTGTGGTCCTTATTGGGGCATCACTTTGCTGGGATATTCTGATCACTGTTATTCAACTTTTGTCTTCTCTGAATGCCAGTTAGATAGACACATGCATACATACACACACACACACACAATGGCTATCATTAGTTTGGTGTTACAGCTTGGTGCTTCATTGTTATTTTTGTTAATACTTGCAAAGATCCTGAAAGAAGATGAGTACATGTTGCTCTCATTTTAAAGAGGAGATGCGTTAGTTGCAAAAAGTCTAAGCCACTTGTCCAAAAGCTAAGCGGAAGAGGTTAGATTCAAAGAGAGATCAATGCTCATGTCCTTCGGTTTGTTACATACAAGCACAAACATGTGTTACCTGTTGGTAAAGAGAGCCTTTGGCTTGGTTCACTGGAAACTACTAGAGTTTAGTGTGAAAACTCTGGCATTCATCTAGTCCTGGTGGTGGTGAGAGATGGTACAGGATGCCCAGGGACTTCTGGAGCTTCATGGATGAACTGGCCTAAAGACATCAACACTCCTGGGTGCTCTCTCCACTGCCCAGCCCATAAAAACCAAAGTTCTTTACTATAAAGGCATTAAAGCCAGTGGATTACTCTGTGTTCTTAATTCAAAGAATCATACTCACTAATGTAATTTCTTTGTTTTGCAATTACTCATTCTGTAAACCATTGTTCAATAGTCTCCTGGGGGATTGCAAGCCTAGAACAATTGCTTCTCTGATGATCAGGCCCCATTTTTCATTTTGCAGATGGGAAAGTTGGTTTGCTTTAAAAACAACCAAAATAATTAGCTACTGACCTGGAAGGTTGGCTTTAATTAGGAACGACTAATGACCATAAATGAATAACTACATGGTTTGTTGGAAAGAAAAGGACTGGGCTATTAGGATATCAGGCATGACTTTGATCACTGGTTTTCCCTTGAGACTGACAATCCTAAACTAAGATAACTGTGTATGATTATGGGTGATTTGCCTGGTTTCCCACATCGTGTATTGGCAGAAACAGACAAATCAGGATTCTATTTGAGCCTCTGCCACTTCAACAAGTTTCTCAAACTCTGTGAAACTCAATTTCTGCCTCTATAAATTCATTTTTATTTACATTTCATATAAATGGAATCATACAGGGCGGCTGCCGTGGCTCAGCAGGCAGGGCTCTGACCTGCCGTGCTGGAGGTCTGGAGTTCGATCCCTGGTGCCTCCTACCCATATGCAAATTAAAAAAAAAAAAAAACACTTTAAATGGAATCATACAGTATATAGTTAGTACTTTATGTATGATCTCTTTCATGTGTTATAGTGTTTTTAAAATAATAATTATTTTAATGAGAGAAGTTGAAGGTTTATAGAACAATCATGTAAAAACAGCAATGTTCCCACATACCCCTCTATTGTTGACACCTTGCATTAGTGTGGCATCTTTGCTACAAATCATGAAACACTATTAAATTTATTATAGTCCATAGTTTACATCAGGTATATTTTCCCATTTACCACTCTATTACTAATATTTTGTAATAGTGGCAAATATTAGTTATAATTCATGAAAAAAAACATTCTTATATTTGTACTATTAGCCACAATTCATCATCCACAACAGGGCTCATTGTGTTATACAGTCACATATTTTATCTTCTTTCTCTCTTGTAACATACATGACCCAAAACTTCTTTCAACCACATCCACTCACATAATTCAGCACTGTAAATTATACTCACAATAATGCACTACAATCACCGTTAACCATTTTCAAATATTTACAATCAACTTGTGTAGGAATTCTGCATAAATTAAGCATCAGCTTCCAATTCTCTACCCCTATTCTATTCCCTGGTAACCTATATTCTAGTTTCTAACTCTATGAGTTGGTTTACTATAAATAGTTTCAATCAATGGGATCATACAATATTTGCCCTTTTGTGTCTGACTTATTTCACTCAACATAATGTCCTCAAGGTTCATTAAGTTGTCTCTTTAGCCATATTTTCCTTCACTCCCTGAATTGATTAGGGAGATTTGTTTGCATATCTTTGGCTACTTGTTCCAAGTTCCATGTCTCTTTTGAAGTTTTGACTGCGCCATACATTCCTGTTTCTTAGTATCACTTGTAAGTTTTGCTGATGTCTAGGCATCTGATTATATTGATGAGTTTAATATGAAGGTCAGTTTATCTCCCTTATCTAGGATTTTATTGTTGATTTGACTTTGTGTTAAGGCTCTTCTTTGACACTTAGTTCAACTTATTCTAAACCTTTAGAATTGTCCATGTTTAACTGATCAG
>PVIY010051186.1:0-15812 GCA_004026745.1 Myrmecophaga tridactyla
CCTTCATTATGGTAATGTTACTTAAAGACCCAGTAGGGAATCACCTTCACTTCTATCTATTCCCTTACATTTGAGTTCAACCTCATTAGCTCACTGTTCACCCATCTTTAAGTCCCCTTTATTCTGAATTATAAGCCTCTGTGTTTACCTTTACTGTGGTCATAAAAGAGGAGTCATACAGTGTCTATCCTTTTGTGTCTGGCTTATTTCACTCAGCATTATGTCCTCAGGGCTCATCCATTTTGTCATATGCTTCAGGATGTGCATTTCATCTTACTGCTGCATAGTAGATACATTTTGTTAATCCACTCATCTGTTGATGGGCATTTGGGTTGTTTCCCTCTTTTGGTGATTGTAAATAATGCTGCTATGAACATCAGTGTGCAAATGTCTGTTTGTGTCACTGCTTTCAGCTCCTCTGGGTATATACCAAGTAGTGCTATTGCAGGGTCATAGGGCAACTCGATATTTAGTTTCCTAAGGAACCTCCAAGGTGTCTTCCATAGCAGTTGTACCATTATACGTTCCCACCAGCAGTGCATAAGTGTCCCAATTTTTCTACAACCTCTCCAATATTAATAGTTTCCTGTTTGTTTAATAGCAGCCATTCTTATAGGTGTGAAGCGGTATCTCATTATAGTCTTGATCTGCTGCATTTCCCTTATAGCTAATGAAAATGAGCATCTCTTCATGTGCTTTTGAGCCATCTGTATTTGCTCTTCAAAAAGAGGCCTATTCATATCTTTAGCCCATTTTATAATTGGGTTGTTTATTCTTTTGTTGTTGAGTTGTATGATTTCTTTATATAAACAGGATATCAAACCCTTTTCCGATGTGTGATTTCCAAATATTTTCTCCTATTGAGTTGGCTGCCTCCTCACCTTTTTTTTTCTCCCCCATTACTTATTTTTATTTCCACATTTAAAATATTCACAGATGGGAGTGTTGTAATCATTGGCATCTCCATGGAAGATGTACCAGACAAAGCATATAGGCATTCTACATTACAGAATTACATTTTCTAAATATGTAAATGTACATCCCTAGAATTTATCTTAAGAAGCACCACTTAAAAAAAAAATAAGAACTTGAGCTTTTCACTGCATTAATTTCCATAGAAAGTGAGCTGCAAAGAATTTCAGGAGAAATACCTAATTGTATTCAGCGCTTTTTAAAAATATCAAACTTTTATAGTACTCTTCTAACACCATACCTCTATCAGAAACACTCTTCTCCTCAATAGCCAAGCCAGGATGCACTTTCAGTTTTTTTCCAATTCTTTTTCTCTAAACACATTATATAGAATAGGTTGATCACCACATCATCTTGCCTAGCTAAAGAAATAGGAGGTCTTCTTTAAAGGAAGTTCTTAGTCATTGATGAAGCAGAGCAAAAGACAGTACTCAAATTTTAAAAAGTGTTTCTTTTTCAGTGATTGTTCTTTAAATAAAATGCTAGAGAACTGGAAATTGGCCAAGTGCTGCTCATACTTTAAAAAACAAAGAAGGAAAGCCCGTTAGAAATCCCTGTTACTAAGTATATAGATATTTAAGGACAGTACCTGAGTAGTGGCATTAATTAAATTCATTTTGGCATTACAAGGTAAGTATGATACCTATTTTAAAATGCCAGGCTTTCCTTCTGGGAGAAATTTTACTAAGATAAAGTTTAAACAGAAAACAAAAGTTCCTCATCCTTTCTTTTCAGTACAAGTTCATTTGTTTGTTCTTTTATCCCAGTTCTCTTATCTTTTCCTACATTCAAAAAAGATTAACAATTTCTGTATATTATATATTCAGCAATGTACTGTAGCAGTCTATCAGAGAAACACTCCATATATGAAAGTTCCACTAGTACACTGCTAAACAGAAAATGCGTATGTAATAGATTCCAGCATCATCTCTGAATTACCAGATTGTTTTAAAATGCATGCACCCTGAATTCATATAAACCTAGGCAATAACCCATTATTCTCTCTTTGCCTACACCAAAATCAAATTTCTGTGTTCTAACTACCATTCCTATATGCAAAAAATAGGGAATGCTTTACAAATCTACCCAATTAAGTTAATAGGACATATATATTCCTGAATAAGGGAAAGAAGGTAATAGAGCTGGATTCGTCTAAAATACATATTTTCAAGACTTTGGTACCTATTATTTGAAGAAAATACCAGAAAAGAGGATTTCATTATTTCCCTAATTAGGCACCAATTAGGGTGATTGCTAAAAATACTAAAAAATTATCTAAAAAATATAAAGCACATTTGAACAGAATAGCTGCCAGAAAATATTGATAATTAACTATGTGATCTGGCAGATGTTTTTTAAATCAAGCCCCTGACAATCTTAATACAAAATATTTTAGATAGAGGAATCAAATTTGGCAGCAGATAATGCAACTCTGTCATATGGCAGCCTTTAATGGCAGTAACCAGTTAAGACTTGCTACCAAAACTGCTTTATCAACAAGAATTTTTTATGTCTTTAAAATTTTTCTACTACTCTACCTGGAATTATGTTCTAGCAGTATGATCAAAATTTCAAAATATTACAGCATCACTTTGAGTATACCATTTAGTTTGAAGAGAATTTTCTCTTTACTGCCGCCTTCTTAAATTTCAGTTATAATTCCCTTTACAGGCATTCTTTTCCCAAGGCACACTGTACCCTACTTACTGCTGCAAAGCCCCTGAAATCTGTTCATTAATCTCTGTCTGCTTCATCACTATGAAAAATCACTTGAGAGTGTGTACTAAAACTTAGCAACATCAAGCCTAGAATGCCATTGTCCAGTAGATTCACTGCAAAATAACCAAACTTAGTGAAAGAAAGGCCAAAAAAACCCACAAGTATATCTCTTTCCCCTAAAAACTGGCATTACCTACTATTACAGTAAAGCTTAATGATACCTCTTGGCTAAATATATAATCCATATTCAGTGTTATAATATAAAATGTTAGGCGAGTAAGCGTTCACAATTTTTATTAAATCCTAGTCTAATTTAACAATGTATGATTTTATAAACATCATCCCAAGGTGAAGATATTTAATAAGTGAAAGCAAATCAGACAGCTAAGCCATTATTTTCTGCAGACTAAGCAGTAAGGTAACAACTACACAGAACACTATACAGTTGCTCAGTTTTCATACAAGCCATGTTGTTCATCAAACTGTATCTCCTTATATTTAATACAGCAAAATTAGTGATTGTGGTTCCCATATAACATTTTATTATAATAATACCTTTCTAAGATAACTAACATTTTGACAGTTTCACTGATGTTTCTAAATTAGCATAACATAGTCAAGAAAAAGAGTGAAAACTGAGCATGAAAAAATAAGTCAATAAAGGAAACTGACATAAGATAAAAAGGGAAAGTGAAATATCATTGGGGTGGAAAAGTCTAGACATTAGGTTGGAAGACAACAGATCAACTATGGACTTCACAAATCAAAGAGTTTACAAATTCAATGTCATACAAATCCTTCTTAATGTATAAGCCAAATTAAAACTGAAAGGTCTATTAATTGTTATTTTGGGACTTAAGCAGTATCAACTCTTCTGATAAAAAAAAAGGCCACAACCATTAAGATTGCATTACTTATTTTATTTTACACTAGATGGTGGGCACAAAGCAATCCTCCTTATTAAAGCTGACAATTAACTTCACTCAGAACATTTTTAATAATGTGCATTAAAAAATGTATTCACCTTACAAATTGTTCTACAATCCAAAAATATACAGTAGCTTGGAAAACAACATTTAGAAAACAAAAGCTGATGTAGAAACACAGATTAAAACAACTAGAACAAAACAGGTTTTATATGGCTCTGATTTTACAATTTTCTTACTGCATCATCAATGTCAGAAATCTCTTCCTTCAGCTGGCTCCATTGCTCGGGATTTAAAGAAATACGTTTTCTTCCTGGTTTCATTTCACCTTCTGGATCCATCCAGTATTCTCTAATGTCAATTAGGACTTTCCCTTTAAAGTCCCGAACACTGATGCACCTCATTTTTCCAATCTGAAACGTGATCATCTCTGCTGCTACTGCCCTGCTGGGGAGATGATAGGGCTCTTGAGGTTTCACCAGTCTTTTGCTTCTTTATGTGTTTTTCTGGAGTAACTTGCTTTTTCTTTTTAAACTTTTTAGCGACTTCACTATCAGAATCACTGCCAGATGAGCTCGAAGAAACAAGTTCCTTTCATTTAGGCATTGTTCTGCTCCTGCAACAGAACTCTCACTCGCTCGTTCTCTCGAGACTCTCTTCGCCTTTTTTTGACGAAGACTTTTGAGGTGCAGAAGCATTTGATTTTGAGGAGTTCCCATTTATCTATTTTTTCTTTTGTTGCTAGTGCTTTGGGTGTAAAGTTTAAGAAGCTACCTCCTATTACTAGGTCTTGAGGATGTTTCCCTACATTTTCTTCAAGAAGCTCTATGGTGCTAGTTCTTATATTTAGGTGTTCAATCCACTTTGAGTTAATTTTTGTATAGGGTATAAGGTAAGGGTCTTCTTTCATTCATTTGGCTATTGATATCCAGTTCTCCCATGCCCATTTGTTGAAAAGACTATTTTGTCCTAGTTCAGTGGATTTGGGGCCCTTGTCAAAAATCAATTGGCCTTAGATTTGGATGTCTATTTCTGCACTCTCAATTCAATTCCATTGATCAATACTTCCATCTTTGTGCTAGTACTATGCTGTTTTGACTACTGTGGCTTTATAATAAGTTTTTAAGTCAGGAGGTGTTAATCCTCCCACTTTGTTCTTCTCTTTTAGGATGCATTCTTTTCCTTCCAGATGAATTTTGTAACTAGCTTTTCCAAGATTTCAAAGTAGATTGTTGGAATTTTGATTGACACTGTATTGAATCTGATCAATTTGGATAGAATTGACATCTTAACTATACTTAACCTTTCTATCCATGAGCCGGGAATGCCTTTCCACCTATTTAGATCTCCTTTGATTTCTTTTAACAATGTTATGTAGTTTTCTGTGTACAAGTTCTTTATATCCCTAGTTAAATTCATTCCTAAGTATTTGATTCTTTTAGCTGCTACTTTGAATGGAATTTTTCCCTTAACTGACTCCTCAATTAGGTCATTGCTTGTGTATAGAGACATTACTGATTTTTGCACATTAATTTTATATCCCACCACCTTGCTGAATTTGTTTACTAGTGCAAGTAACTTTGTTGTAGATTTCTCGGTATTTTCCAAGTATAGTATCATGTCATCTGCAAATAATGAGAGTTTTGCGTCTTCCTTTCCAATTTGGAGCCTTTTATTTCTATGTCCTGCCTGATTGCTCTAGCTAGAACTACTAGCACAGTGTTGAATAATAGTGGTGACAGTGGGCATCCTTGTCTCATTCCTGATCTTAGGGGGAATGCTTTCAATCTCTCTCCATTCAGTATGATGCTGGCTTTCGGTTTTTCATATATACCCTTTATCATATTGAGGAAGTTACCTTTGATTCCTATCTTTTGAAGTGTTTTTATCAGGAAAGGATGTTGACTTTTGTCAGACAGTTTTTCAGCATCAATCAAGTTGATCATGTGATTTTCCCTTTTACTTTGTTAATGTGCTGTATTATATTAATTGATTTTTTTGTGTTGAACCATCCTTGCATTCCTGGTATAAACCCCACTTGGTCATGGTGTATAATTCTTTTAATGTGTTGTTGGATTTGATTTGTTAGTATTTTGTTGAGAATTTTTGCATCTATGTTCATTAGGGAGATTAGCCTGTAGGTTTCCTTTCTTATAGCCCCTTTATCTGGTTTTGGTATAAACATTATATGAGCTTCATAAAATGAGTTAGATAGTATTCCTTTTTGGAAATGTTTGAGCAGGATTGGTGTTAGTTCTTTTTGGAATGTTTGATAAAATTCCCCTGTGAAGTCATCTGGCCCTGGGCTTTTCTTTGTGGGAGGATTTTTTTTTTTTTTTGAATGGGCCAGCACTGAGAATCGAACCTGGGTCTCTGGCATGGCAGGCAAGAACTCTGCCTTCTGAGCCACTGTGCCCACCCTGTAGGAAGATTTTTGATGACTCATTGAATCTCTTTACTTGTGATTGGTTTGATCTTCTATTTCTTCCTGGGTCAGTGTAGCTTGTTTGTGTGTTTCCAGGAATTTGTCCATTTCATCTAAGTTGTCTCTTTTGTTGGCATGTAGTTGTTCATAGTATCCTCTTATGATTTATTTTATTTCTTCAGGGTCTCTGGTAATGCATCCCTTCTCATTTCTGATTTTATTTGCATCCTTTCTCTTTTTTTTTCTTTGTCAGTCTTCCTAGTGGCCCATCAATTTTGTTGATTTTCTCAAAGAACCAGCTTTTGGTTTTATTCATTCTCTCTCTCTCTCTCTCTCTCTCTCTCTGTTGTCCAATTCATTTAACACTGCTTTGATCTTTGTTGTTTCTCTTCTTCTATTTAATTTGAGGTTAGTTTGCTGTTCATTCTCAAGTTCTTCCAGGTGAGAAGTTAAGTCCTCGATTTTTGCTCCTTCTTGTTTTTTAATATAGGCATTTAGGGCAATAAATTTCCCTCTCAGCACAGACTTTGCCTCATCCCATGAGTTCTGATATGTTATATTCTCATTTTCTTTCACTTCCAGATAGCTACTGATTGCTCTAGCAATTTCTTCTTTGACACACTGGCTATATAAGAGGATGTTATTTAAGCTCCATATATTTGTGAATGTTTTTGTTCTTTGGTGTTTATTGAGATCCAGCTTCATTCCGTGATGATTAGAGAAAGTGCTTTGAATAATTTCAATGCTTTTACATTTATAAAGACCTCTTTTGTGACCCAGCTTATGATCTATCCTAGAGAATGTTCCATGAGTGCTAGAGAAGAATGTTTTGGGGTATAATGACTTATATATGTCATTTATCAAGTTGTTTAACTTCTCTGTTTCCTTGTTGATCCTCTCTCTGGTTATTCTATCTGTAGAGGAGAGTGGTGTATTGAAGTCTCCTACTATATTGTTGAAACATGTATCACTGCCTTCAGCTTTACCAATGTCTGTCTCATGTACTTTGGAGCTCCTTGATTGGGAGCATAATTATGATTCTTATTTCTTCTTGGTGAATTGCCCCTTTAATTAATATATAGTGCCCTTCTTTGTTGCTTATGATGTCTTTACATTTAAAGTCAATTTTGTCCGATATTAGCATAGCTACTCCTGCTTTCTTTTGGTTACAACTTCTTTGGTTACAACTTTTTCTGTCCTTTCACTTTCAACCTACTTGTATCCTTGTGTCTAAGATCAGTCTCTTACAAGCAGCATATGGCTGAATTATATTTCTTAATCCATTCTGCCAATCTGTATGTTTTAATTGGTAAGTTTAGTCCATTAATATTCAAAGTTACTACTGAAAAGGCGTTTCTTGAATCCACCGTCTTATTTTTGGATTTTATATGTCAGATCTCTATATTCTTTTTCCTCTTTTTCTTTTTATCCTTAATGTTACCCTTACTGGTACTTTTCAATTCTATGCCCTTCTCCAGACCTCCCTCTACTGTCTTTTTTTTCCAACTGGCAGAACTCCCTTTAGTATTTCTTATAGGTCTGATCTCTTGTTGACATATTCTTTCAGGATTTGTTTGTCTGTGAAAATTTTAATCTCTCCCTCAGTTTTGAAGGACAATTTGTCTGGATACAGAATTCCTGGCTGGAAGTCTTTCTCTTTGAAGATCTTAAATATATCATACCACTGCCTTCTCACCTCCATGTTGCCACTTGAGTAGTCTGAACTCTGTCTTACGTGGTTTCCCTTATATGTTGTAGATTCTTTTTCTCTTGCCACTTTCAGGATTTTCTGCCTCTCTTCAACATTTGACAGACTGATTAGTATGTGTCTTGGTGAAGGTGTATTTGGATTTATTCTATTTGGAGTCTGTTAGACTTCTTTGATTTATGTATTCATGTCTTTTGTAAGGGTTGGGAAGTTTTCTCCCATTATATCCTCAACTAATTTTACTAGCCCTTTACTCTTCTCTTCTTCTGGGATGCCAGTGATTCTTATATTTGTGTACTTTGTTTTGTCTCTCATTTCCCTGAGATCCAATTCAAATTTTTCCATCTTTTTTTCCATTTCTGTTTTGAATATTTGAAATCAATTCTGTCCTCTAGTCTGTGTATTCTCTTTTTTGCCTCTTCAAATCTACTGTTGTGTGTCTCTAATTTTTTTTTAATTTGGTCTACAGTATCTTTAATCTCTGTGATATCTTCTGTTTTTCTATTTATTCTTTCAAATTCCTCTTTGTGCTCTTGCAGTGTCTTCTTTATCTCCTTTGTGTTATTAGCCATCTGTTCTAGTTTGCTAGCTGCTGGAATGCAATATACCAGAAATGGAATAGCTTTTTAAAAGGAGAATTTAATAAGTTGCAAATTTACAGTTCTAAGGCCAATTAAAGAAAGCCTATAGAAATGTCCAATCTAAGGCATCCAGGGAAAGATGCCTTGGTTCAAGAAGGCCGATAAAGTTCAGGGTTTCTCTCTCGGCTGGAGAAGCACATGGCAAAATCTGCTAGCTTTCTCTTATGGCTTCTTGTTTCATGAAGCTCCCCAGCAGCATTCTCCGTCATCTCCGGTAGCCATTGGCTGATGGACTCTGTGGTTCTCTCATCATTCTGTCATGGTTCTGCAGCTCTCTTCTCATTCTCAAAAGGGGACTCTCTCCAAAATGTCTCTTCTTTTATGGGATTCCAGTAAGCTAATCAAGACCCATGTAGAATGGGTGGAGACACATCTCCATCTAATCAAGTTTAATACTCACAATTGATCAAGTCACATCTCTGTGGAGATAACCTGATTGAGTTTCCAACCTATAGTACTGAATAGGAGTTAGAAAAAACCGTTGCTCCCACAAGATTGATTAGGATTAAAACAATCCTTTTGAAGGGTGCATAAATCCTTTCAAACAAGCACACCATCACATTTATTTTATTTAGTAGAGTTATATGAACATCTTTGATTAGCTGTTCCAGTGTCATCTCCTCTGGTGTTTTAGTTTGGTTGTTAGGCTGCGCTGTATCTGTCTGCATCATAATATGTTTAGTGATCTCCCGCTGTCTTTGCAGCATGTAAATATTTTTATTGATTTTCTTTGGAAGTTGATTTCCTTTGGTAATCTAAAGCCTTGTATTTGTGGGATGGATGGGGAGCAGGTTACAGGGCATGGGGTGGGGCACAACAATGTGGTGATGTGTTGCAGCACAGGTGCAGGTTGGGGATGCTACACTGATGCTGTGAGCAGGGGCACCCAGCGGTGGGGGAGGATATGGCTGTGTGGTGCACAGGTCTGAGAGGCAAGGCCCTGGTGTGCACTGATCTATGGTGTGGGGCCCTTTGTGTACATGCGCAGAGCTAGTGCACCACGTCAGCATTACACCTGCATGGGGTAGGGGCGGATGTGGCCTGACTGGGCAGGTCAGTGCTTTCCCAGATATGGGGGGGCGGCGTGACTGGGGGCCATGCATGTGTGCAGGGATGTTCCCTTGCTCAGAGCTCAGGGGGGCGGGTGAGGCTATGCGACTGTATGGGCTGAGGGTGGGTGTAGCCTGGGTATGGAGGTAAGCGCCCTCAGCCTTTATGAGCTGGCGACGACCTGCAGGGTCAGGGACTGGGAGGTAGGCGGGAAGGGTGGGGCAAGACTGCGCTGGCACTGGAGAGGTGGGTTGGGCTTGGGGTGTGGTTGTGGGGCAGGTATGTGGGAGGGGTTGCCAGGGCAGGGGCGCTTGGAGGGTGGGGAGTGGGTGTGGGTGACAGGGTTCAGGCGTGTGGGGTATGGGGTGAGTTGGGGGTTCCTAGTCCCCTATCCATGCTCTCCTGTGGGCTCCAATCTTCCAAGTTAGGCTGTTTGCACCAGCTGGATGGTGTCTGGTTCTCTGCTTCTGCGTTCCTCAGTTTTTGAAACCAGGGCCACCCTATGACTCTCCCAGGTCACTAACATCCTGGAATCTTTGTCTCAGTCACCCTCCCATCCCTTCTGTATCCATTCCTTAGAGCAGGGTTGAACTCAATCTATCCTATTCCGCCATCTTTCCAGAACTTCATTTATTTTTTTTAAACATTTTTTATTGTTAAATATGACATATATACAAAGAAATGAAGGAAAAAGCAATGATTTTCAATGTACACTTCAACATGCACATACAGAAATATTTCAGTTTGTTATGGGTTACCATTCCACTATTTCAGATTTTTCCTTCTTGTTGCTCCAAAACACTGGAGGCTAGAAGAAAGATATATTTTTCTTTTTTGTGAAAAATAACATATATACAAAAAGCAATAAATTTCTAAGCAGATCGTAACAATTAATTGTAGATGAGATTTCAGAGTTTGGTATGGGTTCTAATTCCACCATTTTAGGTTTTACTTCTAGCTGCTCTAAGATACTGGAGACTAAAAGAAATTTCAAGATAATTATTCAACAATCATACTCGTTTGTTTAACCCTACTTTCTCTGTATAACTCCACCACCACCTTTGATCTTTCTCCCATTCTTTAGGCGTATTTGGGCTATACCCATTCTAATTTTTTCATGTTGGAAAGGGCTGTCCATAATATGGGATGGGGGATAGCTGATGTTCTGGAGAGGGTGGCCCCTCTGCATTTCAGGGCTTATCTGGTCCAGGGGCCCATCTGGAGGTTGTAGGCTTCTTGCTTTGTTTATTTTGAGGCTCAGTTATTAATGACAAACACATTAATAGTTGTTATGTTCCTGATGAATCATCCCCTTTTTAATTATGAAACATCCCTCTCTATCTATGGTTATATACTTTCTCTGGAAGTCTACTTTTTCTGATATTAAAATAGCCACTGCAGCCTTCTTTATGCTTACTGCTTGTATGTTATATCATTTTTTTTAATCCATTTGTTTTCACCCTATTTGTGTTATTTAATTAAAATGTTCTCTTTGTAGGTAGCATGTGGTAGTCTGTTGTTTTGTTTCTACTTTGTCACTTACTATCTTTTAACTGGAATGTTTAGATCTGTGTTCTCTAATATATATACATATATTATGTGTTATATAATATTTAGCCACTATATATACATATTTATATAGCTATTGAGCCCACGAGATCGACTAGTCCAAACTGAAATGAGTAGTACGTATAAAATACACACCAGATTTTGAAGACTTAATATGAAAAAAGGTATTTTATTCATAACTTTTAATATTTATTATAGTTTGAAATAATATTTTGGGTATACTAGGTTAAGCAAAATGTAAATTAAATAAAATCTATACTAGAAATATTTTAATTATATGTATGATTTGCATTATATTTCTGTTGGTCAGTACTGATTTAGATCATTAGCATTAATATAATCATTGATACAGTTGGATTTAGGTTGACCATTTTATTATGTTTTCTTTTTCCTCTGTTTTTTTATTGTTCCTCCTAACCTATCTCTTTTTGGGCTATTTGGGTATTTTTCAGTATTACAGTTAAATTTATTTATTGTTTTATTTACTATATCTCTTTGTTTTATTTTTTCACTGGCTGCCCTAGTGCAGAGTTTCTCAGCCTCACCACTATGACATTTTGAGCTCTATCGTTCTTTATTATGGGATCTGTCCTGTGCATTGTAAAATATTTAACAACATTCTGGTCTCTACCTGCTAGATACCCATAGTATACCCTGCTGTCCCCCCATTTGCAACAGCCAAAACTGTCCCCAGACATTGCCAAATATCTCCTGAAGACCAAAATCACCCTCAGTTGAGGTTCCTCTAGGAGTTATGTTATACATACCTTATCTTTACAGTCTACTTACTGTTAATATTGTACCACTTCACATAAAATGTAGAAACCTTACCACTGCATAGGTCCATTAATGATTTCTCTCTGTACTGACCCTTATGTTATAATTGTCATTTGTATTATAGCCACATATCTGGAAAATCCCAACAGACAATATCGTGAGTTTTGCTTTCAGTAGCCACACATATTTTAAAAAATTAAAGAGGAAAAAAAGTGTTTTATTTTTACTGAGATATTTATCATTTCTGTCGCTCCCTCATTTATGAAAACCCAGGTTTTCCTCTGGTATCATTTCCTTTATTCTAAAGAATTTGTTTTAGCATTTGTTATATATCATGTCAGCTCAAGATAGATTCTTTTGGTTTTCTTTCATCTGAAAATATCTTTATTTAGCTGTCTCTGTAAAGAAAATGTTTGTTGGATAAAAACTCGTGTTCATAGGTTTTTTTCTTTTAGCTCTTCAAAGCTGTTGTTCTACTCTTCTGGTCTCTGTGGTTTCTGGTAAGAAATCTGTGGTCATTTGAATTTTGGTTCCCCTGTACTTAATAGGTAGTTTTTCTCTAACCATCTGTTCTAGTTTACTAGCTGCCAGAATGCAACACAGCAGAGACGGATTGGCTTCTAATAAAAGGGGATTTATTTCATTAGTTCTTCAGAGGAAAGGCAGCTAACTTTCAACTGAGGTTCTTTCTTATGTGGGAAGGCTCAGGGTGATCGCTGCTGGCCTTCTCTCCAGGCTTCTGGGTTCCAACAACTTTCCCCGGGGTGATTCCTTTCTGCATCTCCAAAGGCCTGGGCTAAGCTGCGAGTGCTGAGATGAGGCATACTGAGCTGCTTGGTCTGTGCTACATTGACTTCTCCCATTTAAGCACCAGCCAGTTAAATCAAACATCATTCACTGCAGCAGGCATGCCTCCTAGCTGACTGCAGATGTAATGAGCAACAGATGAGGTTCACGTATCATTGGCTCACGTCCACAGCAACTAGGCACCTTTACCTGGCTAAGTTGACAATGAATATAACTACCACACCATCTTCCAGATTTTCTCTTTATATTTCATCTTTGGCATTTGGTTGTGCTGTGTCTAGTCATGACTTTCTTTTAATTTATTGTTTTGGATTTTCAGAGCTTCTTAAATCAGAAAATGTCTTTTACCACATTTAGAAATTAGAGCCATTCTTTTTTTCTAATTTTTTCTGTCCCTATTTATTTCTCTTTTCCTTCTGAGATGTCAGTGATGCAAAAGTTAGACTTTTAAAAATTGTGCTTAGTTCCCTTAGGTTTTATTCATTTTTAAATAATTTTTCTCTCTGTTCTTCAGATGGGATCATTTATAATGATATATCTTCCAGGTCACTGACTCCTCCATCATCCCTATTCTGTTGTTGAGCCTGAATTGGTTTCCTGGCTTCTAAACCATATAACATGCAATAAGTTGGCTTAACAACAGGAATTTATTGGCTTATGGTTTTGATCTAGGAGAAGTCCAAATCTAAGGTATCAGCAAGGCAATGCTCTCTCTCTCTCTCTGTCTGAAACCCAGGATGTTCTGGGGCTGGCTACCAGTCATCCTTGGCTTTTCCATTACATAGCGATATCCTCTTCCTTCTCTTCCAGGTACTGATGACTTTTGCCTTTTTCTCTCTGTTTTTTTCCCCATGCCCAGTTTCCTTTGTGTATAAATTCTTCAGCCATATTGGATTAAGGCCCACCTAAATTTAGTTTGGGCACATCTTTTTTTTTTTTTTTTTTTTTTTTGTGAAGGACAATGAGGGCCTAAGTCGTCTGTGGGCACATCTTAATAACATCTTTAAAGTCTCCTTTGCGAATGAGTTCTTACCTCCAGGACTAGGAGTTCAAATCTGGACATGTCTTTTGTGGGTACATGATTCAGTCTCCAACAGAGCCCATTCAGTGACTTTTTTCCCAAATATTTTATTTTTCAGTTCTAAAATTTCCATTTGGTTCTCTTTATGGTTTCAATTTTTCTGCTGAAAACTCCCATCTTTTTTCTACCATGTTTTTCTTTCCCTCATGGATTGTAGTTTTAATATCTTTTAAAAGTCTTTGATAACTGCAAAACTGGGTCTTCTCAGGGTTTAATCTGGTGATTATCTTTTTCCTGGAGAGTTGGTCACATTTTCCTGTTTTTATTTTCTGTGTGTGTTACTTTGAATATCAAGTAATTTTGTGTTTTCTCCTGGACATGGTGAATTTTGTAGCTTCTGAGTCCTGCTGTAGTTCTCTAGTGAATGTAAGGTTTTCATTTTAGCAAGCAAGCAACCCAATTATGTTCAGCCCACAAGCTGTCTTACCTTCTGTGAGCAGTGGTTAAAAATCTCAGTACAGTTCTCTAAGCCTTTGCTATCGTGATTTCGATTTGTCTGATACTTACATGGGTCAGGGGTAAGCCTGAGACTTGTGCAGGTCCATACACAAATCAGGGGATTTTTGTCCTCACTTTTTGCTCTGAGCTTCTTCCCTTACTCTCCAGACTCTGGGGTCGTTTTTCCTGATTCCTATGGCCAGGCAAATAGGGTTTCTGTTAGTTTTTGTTGCCTACACTGCCCCAGCTGCTATGCTACTTGGACTGTACACACCTTGAGGCAAAACTGTTAGCTATAGAAACAAAAAAGAAACAACTTGAAATTCACCTTGTGAGGTAGTGGCTTTTCCAGGTTTTAATTCCCATCCACAACCTCCTTGCTTCTGTATACTTTTCAGAGACCTCAGGCAATTGTTTTTGTATTTTACTTGGTGTTTTCAGTTATAATTTATGGGCTATAGTGAATGCTGCATTAGCACAACTGGAACATGTCCTCAATGTTTTAAATATTATGTATTTGATAATGTCTTTCCAAGTTGTATCCCTTCCCTGATGATATGAACCCTTCCGTGACCTCTAGACTTATATATCCAACTGCCTTTTCAGCTTTTTTTTTTTGGATGTCTAATATGCAACTCA
The DNA here is from genome assembly GCA_004026745.1 of Myrmecophaga tridactyla. Lineage (NCBI taxonomy): Eukaryota > Metazoa > Chordata > Mammalia > Pilosa > Myrmecophagidae > Myrmecophaga > Myrmecophaga tridactyla. The sequence goes on from PVIY010051186.1 coordinate 14,753, forward strand.
AATCGAAATCCAAAATTAAATTTCTTATATATCCCAAACTTCCTCCCTCATTCTTCCCCTCCTTCTAGTCACTCAAGCTGTAAACCTTGGAGTCATTACCCTTCCTTTCCGTCTTTCACACTATTGAATCTGTTTCCAAATCCTGTTGGCTATGGGCTCTAACTTCAAAATATACCCAGAATATGACCACATCTCATCCCTGTCTGTCACCGCCCTAGCCGGGACCACTGTCATTTCTCTTTTAGATTATTATAGTAATGTCATAACTGGTCCCCTTCTTCCTTTTCGCTTTACAGTCCGTTCTCCACCTTCAACATAGAGTAATTCTGTTAAAAGCATAGTCTTTCCTCTGTTCAAAACCCAGTAGTTTCCCAACTCACTCAGAAGTAAAAGCCAGATGTGTCATCTTTACTCCCCACCACGTCTCTCTGACCTCTTCTACTTCTTTCTGCCTCTCTTTCTTTGCTCCATCTACATTGACTCCTTCTTCAGATACCCTAGGCATGCTGAGAGCCTTTGTTCCAAATATGCATATGGTTTGCTCCCTCACCCTCTTCAGGTCTTTGCCCAATTGTTGTCTTCTTAATGGAGGACTTCTCTGATCCCTTTGTTTGAAATATAAATCCCTGTCTGTCTTATCCCTGTTCTCTATACCCCTCTCCTGCCTTCCTTCTTCCATGGCATTTACCACCACTCTAAACACTATATGTTGTACTTATTTATTTTGTGTTATTGTCTGCTCTCTCCACCTTTCCTCTCACAATAAGTTAAACTCATGAAAGCAGGAATCTTCTAATTCATCACACAACCCTGTTGTGGGAATATGTTGTGGGAAAATATCCTTGGTAGATTAATCAGTTCTTTTTTTTTTATAAACTTTTTTATTAATTAAAAAACTTAACAAAAGAACATTAAGATATCATTCCATTCTACATATACAATCAGTAATTCTTAATATTATCACATAGTTGCATATTCATCATTTCTTAGAACATTTGCATCAATTTAGAAAAAGAAATAAAAAGACATCAGAAAAAGAAATAAAACGATAATAGAGAAA
>PVIY010051187.1:0-15821 GCA_004026745.1 Myrmecophaga tridactyla
TATAGGTTATGTAATATCTAAATTAAGTTCTAAATATCTAAATTTATTTAGGCTGAAATTTACCTTTAGCAAAAGGCAGAGTGATTGGAAAATGATGATCCTTAATTTGAGTTTAAGATAATGAGCTTCCTAGTTCACGGGTTGGTTATAATAGTAGAAATCACACTGTCTTTGGTTAGAGCTAATATAATATGTTATAATTATGATTTATGCGCTAATTGTCCCAGATGAAGCAAGTGGAGGGCCCCTTTCAAGCTGGCATTTATGTCCTGTTGGCAAACCACCATCATTATATGAGCACTTTCTTATTTTCTGACACAACAAAAATTTCTAGGCTCATCATACAGGTTGTAGGTGTGCTTATTATTGTTGTGCTATTGTTTCTTGTAGACTTTCTCAGTGCTAGGAGACTATATGAATGGATACACACTCATGTATATATATATATTTATATATGTATATGCATGCCCAGCACACGTCTACATGTATATTTCTATATCTCTGTCTGCGCATTAAAAGCCATCAGGTCACAACAATTCATCACCCAACTCCAATTCATCACCGCAGTGTCTATTATAATAATTTCCCTTTTCTTATTCTTTCTCCAACAGCAAGAAACTTAGTTCCCAAATTTCACATTATATTTGACATTTCAATCAAGCCTTGTTATATGTAACCAAACTCTTATCATCATCACCACCACCTCCCTGCTTCCCTCCACTCCCCTCACTACTATGTGGTTGCTCTCAAGACATTTTAGGCTCTGAAGCCCCATGTCAACGTGCCAGAATGAGCCCCCTCTATGGATACCATCATTGCCCCTTTACCGCACAGATGTCAACTTTGTTCAGATTCACCTGATGGTTATTGGATTAACTTAGTCTATATGAAAGAAAGGAAAGGATGAAAGAATGAAAGAAGGAAGGAAAGAATGAAACAAGTAAAAAGGAAGGGAGGAAAGAAGGAAGAAAAAAGTAAGTTGTTAATTAAAGACTCACAGAACTATGAATTCATATTCATTTCAAAGCAGATATTCAAGAAGCTTTGATGTATTGTTTGTTTCCTTTATTCACCCTATTCTTATTAAGTATAAGGCTGAATGCTCATATTTTAAAATAAGAACAAAAAACTGTCTTGATGGAAAACATGAAAATCATTAAAATCTTGGATACATATATATAAATATAAGTAGATATTAAAAATGAGTGTTTTAATTGATTTTCTCTTCACCAAAATGCTTTATATAAATTGATGTAACTGAAGAAAACACTTTTTATCTTCTGATGCAGAAATAATTTATAAGAAAAGCATAAGTATATATTAAAAGATTAGGAGAAATGCAATATTTTAATTTTTCTAGCTTCACATTTCAAGAAAGCCAAACTAAATTAAAATTTTGAATATGTTATCTTTTTCCATCATATCTCAACCACAGCAGCATAACCTGAAAGCACTCCATACAGACAATTGCATTTGATCTTCTGACATACTTTATAAAAGCCAGTACCCAGCATTTTAAGACAAAATTTTATCTTTTTGACAGCGGAAAATAAAAACGTATATTGAGCTCCTACCGTGTTTAACATACTTGTTAGGTGTTGTAGATCTTATGCAGATGATGAAGATGTGTTTCTGTTTTGTGGCCTGCAGGAGCTTAAATTTGGAAACAAAATATTATAATAAGGCATAATATGATGTACATTACAGTCAGTAAGAGTTTTAGAAGTCGAGGGGAGAGAAAGAGCACCTTGCAAGTGGATAAAATGGGGATGCTTCCTACTAAAAGTGTAATTGAAGCTTGACATAAATAGTTGAGGCAATATAATGAAAAACTTAGTTTTCCTGGGGAAGCAACCAATGAGAATCTTGTGGGCATTCATTCCATCATGTGAACATTAATTCTATCAAGCATGCCGAAGTAATAAGACCCCACATAAACCTGGGGCACTGGAAGCCCTAATGACCTTGTGCAATTGATATGATACATCTCTGTGCCATGAGCATGATGCATTCTCACTACACACTGAGAGGACATGGAAGCTTTTCTTTAAGACTTTCCCAGACCTTACCTCAAGTGTCTTTCCTTTTGGCTTCTTCTTAACTATACAAAACTATAATCGTAAGTATAGGGCTTTCAATGAGTTTGGTGAGTAGCTCTGCCAAATCCAAGAGAAAGGGGGGAATTTCAGAATTTGTAGCCAGTTGATCAGAAGTATGGGTGGTTTGGGACCCAGAATTTGCTGAAAGGCTTAAAATGCCAAAAAACAACACACTCTTTCCTTTAAAATCTATTCAGTTTCCAAATCAGAAATCTTTGGGAAAGTTGGAAAGTTAGTATCATTTGCATTGGAAGAACAGTCTCACTAATTAAAGTGTAAATGTGTAAGAATTATAAAAGGGCAATTATTTTTTAGATTAGGAACATTAAATCTACAAATCCGCTCTTTCTTGATTGTAAAAATGGATACTGTGCTTGTTTAAAAGTGTTGTCTACTCCAGAAAAGCCACATCCTTTAATCCTGATTCATTACTGTAGGGTGGAAATCTTTGATTAGATTGACCCAGTCAATTGTGGTTATTACCTTTTGATTAGATTCCTGCATGGTGATGTGACACATCCAATTGTGATGTGTTTTTTTCATTTGATGGAGGTATGGTTCTGTCCATTCAAGGTGGGTCTTGATTAGTCTACTGGAGTCCTTTAAAAGGGGAAACATTTTGGAGAAACCTCAGATGCAGATGCTTAGAGAACCCGTGCTTCAGAGCCAACAGAATTGCAGACATTTTAAGATGCTTGGAGTGCCAGCAAAGAGAGCAGATGCCTAGACATGGACCTTTGGAGATTCAGAGGCAAGTAGACGGTGCCATGTGCCTTCCCATGAGATGCTCAGTGAGCCAGAACCTAGAGTTGCATCCTGGAGGAGCTAAGTGAAGGCCCACAGATGTTTAGAGAGGAAACTACTGGCATCAAAATTTGGAAGCAATGGATCCAGGAATAAGAACCAGCAAATAGCAGCCATGTACCAACCCATGCGACAGACACTGGCCTTTCTTGAGTCAAGGCATTTTCTCTGTATGCCTTAGTTTGGACATTTTTCTGGCCTCATAACTGTAAACTCATAATGTAATGAATTTCCTTTTTAAAAGTCATTACTTTTCTGGTATGTTGCATTTCCAGCAGCATTTAGCAAACCAAAACAGATAACAAGTGTTTAGGCTTTTGTTAAAGTAACGATTTATTAAGTTATTCATCACAAAAGTCTAAAGTAACACAAATGTCTGGTAACCAAGCAAGTTACCTTGTTTGGGCATAAAGATTTTGAATTGATGAAATGTATCTGATCATTACAGTTAATTTTATACTTAAATTAGATCAGCCATGTAAAAATCACTCAAGTGTTTGTGCGACTGACAGGACAAAATAAAAATGTGACTCAACTACCAAATCTTCGGCTTCTGATACCTTAATTTTTTTACATTTAATTTATTAAGTTGTTATATATTGAACTACTCTGTTCTTGAATTTCTCCTAGAAACTGAAGGCAATAAAATGAACTAGGTATCTGCTTTCAAAGACATAATTCAATTAGGGATACACATTTTATACAGATTCCAAAAATGTTTTGTCTATACATTTTTCAAAAATTATGTATATATCAAAGGTTCCAGTTGAATTTAATACTTGAATTTAGCCTGTTTTGACATTTTTGCTCAACTGTTTTATCAGAGCACAAAAAAGTCATTTTTCAAAAGAGATTTGGGAGTTGCCTAATGCTTTGGTTTGTTAAAGCTGCTGGAATGCAATATACCTGAAATGGATGGGCATTTACAAAAATAATTTTTTGAGGTAGAAGTTACAATTGTAAGGCTGCGAAAATGTCCAGATTAAGGCATCAACAAGAAGATCCCTTTCTAGAGGAAAGGCAGCATCCACATCCCTCTATGACATGGGAAGGCACATGGTGACGTCTACTGGCCCTGCTGGGTTGATTTCAAAATGACTGTCTCAGGTCTTGTGTGTCCTTCTGGCTTCTGCTGGGAGAAGCTTTCCTTCTGGATTTCCAAAGTGTCTGTGTCTATGCATCTGCTCTCTGTATTGGCTCTGAGGTTTTCTCCCTCCATGGGCTCCTTTAAGGATTCTATAAAACAAATTAAGACCCACTTGAGTGGGCGGATTCAAAACTCCATGGAAATAATCTAATCCAAAGGTTATACCCAGAATGGGTGGGTCACATCTCCATGGAAACAGCCTAATCAAAAGATCCCACCCTATGATAAGCCTGTAACAAGATTGAATTAGAATTAAAAGAACATGGCTTTCTTGGGGTACATAACAGTTTCAAACCAGCACACCTAGGGAATATGAGGATGAATTTAATCTGTTTATTTGGAACTTTCATTTGGCCTTCATTTGTGAATACTTGGTGGGAAAGAGGAAAATGTGGATTTGTCTAAAAGTCATATCTCACAATACACCATATACTCTTGTCTGGGGCCATATGGAGACAAAGTCTGCACAAAAATGCCAAATTTTATGTCTCTGTGATAGTTTTGTGAACATGAGGACACATGCCAGAAAAAACAGCTAGAAATGTGATGCTACATGGGAGATTGACCATCCTCCCATATTTCTGTGTAGAAAAACAGTAGGCTTTGGTAAAGGAATTCCAGGAACATCTTGCTGCTTGAGACTGTGTTTGTCCCTTTGAAATTATCAGGAGACAATGTTCAAGTGGCTTTGAGAGCAATAGACATTAACGGGGGTGGGGAGAGGTGGCCAGAAAGAAAGCACATAAAGAGATGCGTTGAGTTCTCATACCTGTGCAGGTTTGAAAGTATTATGCACTCCAGAAAAGGTGATTCAATCTTGAAACAATCTTGTGGGGGCAGCCATTTCTTTTAATCCTGATTCAGTATTGTAAGGTGGGAATTTATGATTAGATTATCTCCATGGAGATGTGGTGTGCTCATTGTGGGTGTGAATTTTAATTAGATGAGATGTGACTCCACCTTTCAAGGTTGCTCTTGATTACTTTACTGGAATCCTTTAAAAAGGAAACATTTTGGAGAAAGTTCAAAGCCTACAGAGAGAGCCAATGCAAACACTTGGAGAGCAGAAGTAACAAAGCCCACACAGCCAGCAACCTTTGGAGATGAAGAAAGAAAATACCTCCAGGCAAGCTGTTTGAAACCAGAAGCTATGGACCCCAGCAAATGCCAGCCACATGCCTCCTTACCTGACAGAGGTGTTCTAGACCCATGGGCCTTTCGTGAAATAAGGTACTTTCCCTGGTTGCCTAGTTGGGACATTTTCATAGGCCTAGAACCATAAACTCGCAACTTATAAAATTCTCTTTTTAAAAGCCATCTCATTTCTGGTATATTTCTTTCTAGCAGTTCATTAAACTAATACAATATCCCTGAAGATCCCCGATAATAATTAGAATTCAGGTGGGAACATGAAATTCTGCAATTTGCAATTGGGGATTGGGTAAGTGACAACTAAATTTTGATGATTGCCATTAGTGTGATCTCATTTTTACCCCAATAGCTGACACTTAGAGTAATACACCTTTATGTATAAACATATGAAGGTTGGACAATCATTCAAAACTTAAAATTTGGAATTATTAAATTAATCTCTTTTTAATGGTAGTAGACTTTTTTTTGTATGCTATATGGCAGGGTCACATTTCATTCTTTTTCCATGTGAGTATTCCATTATTGCAGCACCATTTGTTGAATTTTTGTTTGTTTGTTTTCCTTGTTTGCTTTGGGGGGAAGTGCATGGGCTAGGAATCAAACCCAGGTCTCCCACATGGCAGGCAAGAATTCTACCACTGAACTACCATAGTACCCCAGCAGTAGACTATTATCATAAACTATATGCATATACGAGTATATCAATAATAATAGGAAGTAGTCTGTAATTGATACTACATCTGAGGGTGAGCTACATATATATTTCTTTGCATATATGCGTGTGTTTTCTATAATATTATTTGCAAAGCCAGTACCTAAATTTTGTTTCAGCTGAAATATGTAGGCATACCCAGATTTTTACTATGTATTTCTTGATAGATAAATATTTCAATTAAAATTTATTCTGTCTCATGTAAAGGGACACGACCAACTATATTCCACATGCTAATGATAACCTTTGCTGAGATGTTCCCTAAAATTACTTTAGCTTTTACAAAAAAAAATTCAAATAAAACTACCTTTTCTGGGAAAGTCACAAACATTAACTCAACAGACATCTCCCACCCCTCCCATACTGTCTGTGCCCACACCTCTTTTTCTACTGCCCTCAGCCTAGAGGTAGGACCATATATTGAGCCCAGAACTGGGAACAAGCAGCCCAAATGCTTATCAGGGTGGGAACTCTAAGTACTATGGTCCCTTGCATCATATAAATGACTCACCTTTGGCAATACAAATTTATCTCTTCTCTCAAATACAAATGGAGTGTGTGGAGCTGCCACCCACTCACCTTGAGGCAAGTAGTTGGCCTCCCTGGGAGACCAGCCATAATGGATCTCTTCTCCTGTTCTTTTGTACCTTTGTGCTGTGTAAAGTAATAAAGCAGGCATTTGCTAAATGTTACTTTTGTGCCTGAGCCCGTGTTTCCATGATGCACCATGTAGCAACTCACTCTACAATCTTCTTCAAATTTCAGGAGAATATTTAAAAGAAACCCACTGGCAGCTGGAACTAGTGAATACTAAATTACAACTAAAAATATTAGTTGTAATTTAGAGTACATAAAATACTTCTAAATACAAGTATTTTAGAGAAAAGGTTATATTTTAACATTCTGATGAAGTAAAATTTTTCCTGATTTGTCACAAAAAAGCATGTGTCTATTGATTACAGTGAACATAACACAAATTGGTTTGATAAAGTACGAAGTATTAACAATAGCAGTATATGTGTGTGTAGTGGTTAGATTCAGTTGTCAACTTGGCCAGGTGAAGATGCCTAGTTATATTGCTGTGGACATGAGCCAATGGCATGTGAACCTCATCTGTTCCTGATTACATCTGCAGTCAGCTAGGAGGCGTGCCTGCTGAAATGAATGATGTCTGATTTAATTGGCTGGTGCTTAAATGAGAGACTCAACATAGCACAGCCCAAGTGGCTCAGCATACCTCATCTCAGCACTCGCAGCTCAGCCAAGGCCTTTGGAGATGCAGAAAGAAATCACCCCAGGGAAAGTTGTTGGAACCCAGAGGCCTGGAGAGAAGACCAGCAGAGATCACCCCTGTGCCTTCCCACATAAGAAAGAACCTCAGTTGAAAGTTTGCTGCCTTTCCTCTGAAGAACTAGTGAAATAAATCCCTTTTTATTAAAAGCCAACCCATCTCTGGTATGTTGCATTTCATCCGCTAGCAAACTAGAACAGCATGTTTTTTTTAAATATTTTTATTAACATATCTTGGCATACATACAGTCCATACATGGTATATAATCAATGGCTCACAATATCATCATATTGTTGTGTATTCATCACCATGATCATTCTTTAGAAGATTTGCATAACTCCAAAAAATAGAAATAAAAGGAAAAAGAAAAGCTCATGTCCCATAGCCCTTACCCTCTCTCTCACTGACCACTAGTATTTCCATCTACCCAATTTATTTTACCCCTTATCCCCCCATTATTTATTTATTTTTCCATATATTTTTTTACTTATCTGTTCATACCCTGGATAAAAGGAGCATCAGACTCAAGGTTTTCTCAATTACACAATCATTGTGTATATCTTTTTACAATCACCTTCAAGAATCAAGGCTACCAGAACACAGTTCAGTAGTGTCAGGTACTTCCCTCCAGCCACTCAAATACACCATAAACGAAGAAGGGATATGTAGATAATGCATAAGAATAATCTCCAGAGTAACCACTCAACTCTGAAATCTCTCAGCCAGTGAAATTTTATTTTGTCTCATTTCTCTCTTCCCCCTTTTGGTCAAGAAGGCTTTCTCAATTCCATGATGACAAGTCCTAGTTCATATCTGGGAGTCAGGTCCCATATTGCCAGGGAGATTTACACCCCTGGGAGTCATGTCCTATATGGGAGAAGAGCAATGCATTCACATTCCAAGTTGGCTTAGAGAGAATGGCCACATTTGAGAAACAAAAGGGGTTCTCTGGTGTTGACTCTTAGGCATAAATTTTGAGTAGGCTTAGCCTATCCTTTGCAGGAATAAGTTTCTTAGGGGCAAACCCTAAGATCACAGGCTCAGCCTATTGATTTGGTTGTCCCCACTGCTTGTGAGAATATCAGAAATCCTTCAAATGAGGAAGTTGAATATTTCCTTCTTTCTCCACAGTCCCCCAAGGGACTGTTTACTCACTGCCAAAATTACTCTGGGATATATCTGGGCATCACATTAACCTGTACAAACCAATAAAGTCTCTCTCCCTAGTCAAGATTCCATCTACTTATGGTGTTCAACTCAACTGAACATACAAGTTAAATTAGGTTATATGATACCCAAAATATAAATTTGGCACCCTTTGTCTCACATAGAAGTTGAAGTTAAAATATGGACAATATCATCCTTTATGCTGTATTCTAATCTACCTTAGTCCTACACAGGTCAGCTTCCTTAATATCTCTAGTCAAAGCGTGATCCCTTTGTTCAACTTTTTTTTTTCTTTTTTTTTTTTTTAACATGGGCAGGCACCGGGAATCGAACCCGGGTCCTTGGGCATGGCAGGCAAGCATTCTTACCTGCTGAGCCACCATGGCCCCCCCCCTTTGTTCAACTTTTTAAACAGTTTCTGTATGGGGTACTGCTGACTTTCATAGCTTCAGAGCTCTAATTCTGAGTCTCAGGTGTCACATAAATGCCTGAAGTTTCTGGGAACATCCATGTTATGCACAAACAGCTCATTATCTCAGAATTTAGAAATAACAGTTACACCTCCTGAATATACGTGACTTCTGTAAGAGCTTACAACCAGGACCCTTTACAATAGGCCCCAGCCTACGGTCTCAACTGCAGTTCACTTAGTTTTATGTTATATTAACCCATATGAGTGAGGCACGGTAATATTTGTCTTTTTGTTTCTATTTCATTCAACATGCAGTCCTTAAGTTTCATTCAACTAGTTGCATGCCTCACATCTTCATTCCTTCTCAGTAGTCCATTATATATATATATACACATATGCCGTAGTTCCCCCTTCCAGTTCTCAGTGTTTCTACCCTTAGGTCCCTCCATCCATTGTGAATCACAATCACTGCCACCAACGCAATCGGTGTGCAAATGTTCATTTGTGTCCCCACACTCAGAGCCTCCATTATATACTGAGCACTGTGGTTTCAGGATCATATGGCAACCCCACCCCAGCCTCCTGTGGGACCACCACACTGCTCTCCAAGGGGTGCTCCTTTGAGTTTCCCTACTGACAGTGAATAATAAAGTCTCTTTCTCCACCTTTTCTCAAGCACTTGTTTTTCTCTGTTCATTTTGAGAATTTTATTCAGACATCATACAATCCAACCTAAGTATATAGAAATGACTTTGCCACCATAATCTATATGAAGACATTTCCTTTTCTTCCACAAATAATCCATACCTGTCCCTCATTTCCCTCACCTGTTGACTTTTAGTTTCATCAAAATGCCTTTGTTACATCCAGTGCAAGTATATTGCAATGTTACCATTGACTATAGAGCCTAGCTTGCACTGATTATACTTTTTCCTGTATACCATCCATTTCCAACACCTTGCAATGTTGACATTCATTTGCTCTCCCTTATGCAAAAAAAAATTTTTGTTGTTTTTTTTTTGCAAGGGCAGACACCGGGAATCGGACCCAGGTCTCCGGCAAAAATGTTTTTTATTTGTACATTTAATCAATCACCATCATTGTCTACTCTAGGCATTCTTAAATTATACCATCTCAGTCTTTATCCTCTGTCTTTCCTTCTGGTTTCATACCTTTCCCCAGCCCTTCTCCATCAATCATATATTCAGATTAATTTAGTGTACTAATATTATTGTGTTACTGTCAGGTAGTATTGTGCTATCCATCTCTGATTTTCTTAAATCAGTCCTGTTGCACAATCTGTATTACTTCAGCACCAAATGTCCAATCTCTACCCTATTGCTAACGCCTCAAAATCTGTGTTCTTGACTTCAACTCTCAAAGTTCATGCATTAATGTTGGTTCATATTAGTGAGACCATACAGTATTCGTCCTTTTGTTTCTGGCTAATTTCACTCAGTACAATGTCCTCAAGGTTCATCCATGTTGTTACCTGCATCATGACTTTATTCTGTCTTACAATTGTGTAATATTCCATCCTACGTATATACCACAGCTTGTTTAGCTACTCATACATTGGGACATTTGGGCTGTTTCCATCTCTTGGCAATAGTAAATAATGCTGCCATAAACATCGTTGTGCAAATGTCCATTTGTGTCCTAGCTTTCAGTTCCTCTGAATGTATACTTATTAATGGGATTGCTGTATCACATGGCAATTCTATTCTTAGGTTCCTGAGTAACCCCCAAACTGCCTTCCACAGCTGTTGCAACATTTTACATTCCCCCCAACAGTGGATAAGTGTGCCTCTTTCTCTGCATCCTCTTCAGCCCTTGTTGTTTTCTGGTTTTGTTTTTTTTGATAATGGCCATTCTAGTGGGTGTCACATAATATCTCATTGTGGTTTCGATTTGATTTCCCTAATAGCCAGTGAAGTTGAGCATCTTCATGTGCCTTTTAGCCATTTGTATTTCCTCTAATGAGAAGTATCTGTTCATGTCCTTTGCCTTTTTTTTAAATGAGTTTTTTGTCTTTTTGTTGTTGAGTTGAAGACTCTATATATTCTGGATACTAAACCCTTATCTGATATGTGGTTTCCAAATATCATTTCCCTTTGTGTAGGCTGCCTTTTTACATTCCTGACAAAGTTCTTTGATGCACAAAAGTGTTTAATTTTGAGGAGTTCCCATGTAACTATTTCTGTCTTCAAAGCTCATACTTTGGGTGTAAGATCTAGGAAACTGACTCCTATTACAAATTTATAGGATATTTCCTTACATTTTTCTTCTAAAAGTTTAAATGTGCGTGGTTTTTATAGTTTGCATTTGACAACTGTTTTTTTTTTCTTTTACAAGCAAATTGAGAGCATTATAGCCTTTTACTTATACCTAATCAAAAACAGAAACACAATCCGATCTTGTTTTGTTAGGTAAATCTGTCGTTTAAAATTGATAACATTAAAAAAAAAAATCCATGCCTTAGAGGCCATCATCAAAGTCACAACTGAGAATGAAAATGAAAAAGTCCCTCAAAACTCATCTTATTTTCTACAAAAACCACATTACTCTTTTCAGCAATAATTTATTATCTAGTGAAATCATTGGGAAAAAAACATAAATTACAAAAAACAGACAGTGAAGACTCTGTTCAGTTTTATAAAGATTGTATTTTGTATTTTTAGCTCTTTTATCACACTGTAAATTCATATGTCACTAAGGAGTCTAATAATTGATCTATTGTATTTTAATGTGATAAAAGTGTCCTTTCTTGATTATGCAACATACTCTATGAAATGCCAAATATCTTCAACTGCCTTGAAATGTAACAGCTGTTTTCCAGCTCAAGTGAATAAAGAAGTCATACTGCCCTGTGAAAAACACTTTAAAAATATTCCAATTTATGTATATGAATAAAATGCAGCTTCCTTTGCACAGAATTTATCACCACCCCCTGCTCACCTCCCAAAATTCATCTTCCTCCACCCACTTGCCTGAACAACACCTCTGTGTTTTTAATCTCATGCTTTTGTTCATCCAGATTCTTTCCTTTCCCTAATCAACACACTTATTTATCCTTCACGTCCAATCTAGAGCATGGGTCTGATTTTCATGAATCGATTCCTAACCCCATCCCTAGACTCCACCTGCTAGACAGATTTATCTCTGTCCCTGTTTCTCCTGTTGTGTCACACCATAAATGGACTTTCTCAGTCTTTGCATTTGTTACATTGTATTGGAATTATCATCATTGTGCATTTCTCTTTAGTCTGTAAAACTATTTGAAGACAGGGGTCATATCCTCCTCATTTTTCTATCCTTGACACCATGAACAGATTTGTATCATTTAGCAGGTTTGCTTTAACATTCAGTATATTTAAATTACCCCAGGGAGGCTGTTGGTATGATAAATAATTGAGGAATTGTTTTGTAAACTCTGTCAAAGACCAGTAAATAAAGTCAACAAGATTATATTTTAAAGTGTAAAAAACTTTACTATTTCTTTTTTAAAAAAACTATGTTTTATAAGCCAAAATTTACTAAGTCAAGTATTAGTCTTGCCAGCTGCTCTTTGAAGGGCTGCTCTTATTCTGTTTCAGTCTACATAGCTCAAGTAGCTCTGGCCCAATCTCCTGAGTCAAGGGTTGAGTGCGAGATGGAGGGCTCTCCAATTAGGGTACTCTATCTCTGCCCCCATCCAGGCCTCAATTATTCATTGATTCAGGAATGGGCAGTGACTCAAGGTTGTTAAACACTCCCTGGGATTTTGGCTGAAAGTTAGGAGAAAAGAGGCTTTCTTTCATTAATACGGCTAACTCAGAGTTCTTTGGACCTCTAAGGATTATATAACACCAGAGTTTTTAGGGAATATTTCTGCTGCCATGTGGCTAGAGCCTGCCTGAAAATTTTACTAGCACAAAGGAAATCACAGCCAAGAATAGAGACAGAATATTCTGTCTTGTACAAGCCACTCACCACCCTAATCTTTACTGATTAGATCAGGATGACATCTATTTATTGACACTCAGACTAGAGATTGGCCACTCACACTTGAGAGGGGCTGACATGGAAAGGTTCTGGCCAAACAGTCAAGCCAGTAATAATTTCTCCTTTTAGGGATTTGAATTGCAGAATACTAATAGAAAATCATATATCACTAGAGGAGCTAAAGCTGCAAGATGAACACAAAATGACCAAGAAACAAGAGGTGTTATGGCAGGTTTGGAGACAATTTGAATTATGAACTTATAGAATGCAGTAGAGAGAAAGTAGCCAGAGAAAAGGATAAAGAGACTGTTCACAAAAAGAGAAAAGTGAGAATAATAATTGCTAACAATTAGAAAATATTATACTATGTCTCAGGCACTGCTGTAAGAAGCCTCAGTAGAATATCTTATTTAATACAGCAGCCATCTTGTAAACATTCTTCCACATATCTTGCATTCACCTATATTTTTAATTCCCTTGTTCATTTAATAAATTTCTTTTTGAACTCTCATCATGTACCAGGTAGTGTTCTAGGATCTGAAACAATAGAGGTAACAAAAATAAAAATAGCATGTTTTTGATAGCTCAGTGTTTCTGCCCTATCATCTTTTCTTCTTTTTAATTCCTAAAGTCTAACATGTCTACCTGGCACATAGTAATAATTATTAACTATTGTTAGGCTATTCAATAAAATAAAAAGGAAAGAAATCAATGATTATTAAACATTGGCTATGTGCTAAAGAATGAGTTGTTCTCCACATAGGTTTCTTTCTTTTAGTCACACAGCGAACCTATGAGATTGGGATGAACTACGGCACATATGTAACTTTCTAACACATCTTCTAACTTTAATTTCGATAAAAGAATAACTTGAATTCCTTTTTTAAAGGAAATGGCAATGGAAGAGATTATCTCCATCATTCTAGAATGTGGGGAAACATCTTTGAAAAAAGCCTGGCATTACCTTTGCCAATAGTTACATAAATGACCCTACTGAGTTAAAAGAAATGGGAAAAACTGTAGTTATTAGAAGTAAAAATAATTTTATATTGCTTATCTTCCTTGAAATTAAACTTTAAATCTTTAATATTCCCAATTCTGAAAGTGGCTTTAAATTTTAAATAATTCTTGAACTCAGAATAGCTCAGATATGCATTTACAATCTCATTCTGATAGGCTACAAATTTTGTGCGTGCGTTAGACTTATACCACCATTAAGAAGGGATCTTCTACAGATTCAACAATTCTATATTTAATCGCACTTATAGATATCCTTGGAGTATTAGCTATCCCCATTAGTTTTCAGACAGTGAATAACGCACCTATCATATTGAGTTAAATGATTTGTTTAGTTAAATTGATTATCTAGTTATTTTATGGTTGGGTGTTCCCTGATATTTATTATAGTATAATAATATATAAAGCATTCTTTTTTGGTATATGCTGAAAAATGCTTTAAAAAACAGCAGAGGCCCATATTATGTTCCTGATTTTGCACACAAGCCACTATTTAATTTGGGATGAGCTCTTATCCTACTACATTTCAGCTATTTCATCTATAAAATGAGAATTCTGTCCTGCAATGATAAATATGAAGAGTAACTTTTATTTAAATAGCAAAGAACAGTAGTGATATCTAAATACCGTATGCTAGCATTTGTTAGCAACTTTCCATACTTTTTAAGTAGGGTCTATTTTAGCAAATCTTTACTATGTTTTGATTTATCAACTTTCCATTAAAATCTTCTTGTACTCTAAGAAATACCAAAGCATTTCTACTGTTTTTTTTTTTTTCACATGGGCAGGCACCGGAAGTCAAACCCGGGTCTCCCGCATGGCAGGCAAGAATTCTGCCACTGAGCCACTATTGCACCGCCTCTATTGCTTTTTAGACTTGCTAAACTTTTCTGAAATATATTTCTTTCTCTGAATTGTAGCTATGTTTCTACATAAGCAGAGTTATAAAACAAAATTTTCTTTCAAGAATAAATATTTAACTAACCTGCCAAGAAAATTAAAGATAAGAAGTCTGCAAACTTTCACTACATATACAAATATTATTAGAGTATTTTGTCATTTTATCCAGACAGTCTTTTCCCCTCTGGATAGATTGCATGTTTTATCTAATACACGGAAAGTGACATTTATAAGGAGGAAAACTTTGCTATTTCAATAATAAGGAAAGAAGAAGGCTTTGAAACGTCAGTAAAGAAGACTGCTAAAGAGTGGAAGAAAAATTGAGAAATGCAGTGTAGTATGAGTGAGTCCATCCATGGAAGCCAGTAGCTTCATTAAGTTAATTTGTTTTAAAAATTTCCATGCACATTAGAAAAATATGTCACTCTAAACCAAAGTTATTTTAAAATAATTATTACAGTTAAACATAACATTAAAAATTTCCCATGAGATAAGTATATTGATCTTGCAAAAGAAAGTGGGGATCTGTGGAACAGTCTACCTTGTCCTCTGCTGGTGTTTTCTATGTAGTTTTATTCTATTCCACAAATATATTGAACTGGGAAAACTGTCACTTTGAGGCCATTTACCTTAACCCTGTGTCTATGCTACACAACTGGAATTTCTTACCACTAACTAGACGTATACCAAGATACACAAACCCTGATGCAAAACTATACAGTATCAGTTTTGAAAGTACCATTTCCAAAAATATAAAATGTACTTTTCCCCTGAAAGAACTATCTCTATTTCTTTTTCTGGAATCTCTTTCTTTCCCTATTCTCAAGCAGGTTATGCAACATGATAGTTTAGTACCATATGGAAGAATTATTTTGCCAGAATTATTTATCACACTTTTTTAGGATAAAATTATTTCATAAAATTGCTAATTTTGAATATTATTTAGTTTCTAAACACCGGTATAGAGTAGACCCAAAAAGCTCCCACCTAGCGAACTTTATTGAATTCTTTGCCTACCATTTATTTGCCTATTCAAGTCTATCACTAATTTCCAGTATCAGCCTTCGAATGTAAAGGAGTGTTGTCTTCCTGGATGCTGATTCTACCTTCCTACCACCACTCTTTACATAGGCCTT
>PVIY010051188.1:0-15809 GCA_004026745.1 Myrmecophaga tridactyla
ATACTTATGAACAAAGGTTGTGCTGCTACAAAAATGAACAAAGTTGTGAGGCATGCAAAGATGTGAATGAACATGTGGGACATTTGGTGAGACAAAATAAACCAGAAACAAAGAACAACAACGGTATGGTCACCTTTAGAATATGCTTCTTAGAAACAAGGGCCTAGATTGTAAGCTTTTATAGCAGAAATATTAAGTCTGGGGTGGTGATTGTTATTTCTGGGTTTTGAGAGCCTGTTTTATATGTATAATCTGATATTTAGAAATAAGAACTAAGCTGAACAGCTTGGGGTTAACGTAATTCAGAACATGGGGTAAGGAAGATGGTGTCTCTTTTTTAGAACCACACATACTCTTTGAGTCCAATTGAAGCAAGGTTTATTTGATCTGGAATTGAAATTTTCACTAGTGCATAATGTAATTCAACCTATCTATATAGCTCATTTGAACAACTGAAACACAGCACAGAATAATCTTGTGTAGATTATTGTAATGCCTGGAAACATCCTAGAGTATATTAATCAGATAATCAAAAAGTATTGGCAAAGTCCCCTGGGGGAGGGGAGAAAGACTGGAACTATTACACTTTACCATCAAGGAATCCCCCTGATACTGTGTCAAACTTTAGGGACACCCAAATCAATGGGTCATGCCTTCAATCATGAGACTTTTATGAAGATTATGTAGGTAGTGGAGAAGCTTAGACTACCTATAGGCATGCTTAAGAGTTACTTCTGGAGGACCTCTTTTGTTGCTAAGATGTGGCCTCATTCTCTCTAAGCCCAAATGAAATCATTGCCCTCCCCCCTATGTGAGATAAGACATCCATGAGTGAAAGTCTCCCTTGCGAAATGGGAGGACTCCCAGGTATGAATCCAGACCTGGCACTGTGGGATCAACAATTCCATACTGACCAAAAGGGAGAAAAGAAATGTAATTAATAAAGTATGAGAGTCACAGAGAGTTCAAATAGAGTCAAGAGGCTACTCTGGGGGTTGCTCTTATGCAAGCTTCAGTTAGACTTTGCTACCTATCACAACCTGCCAAACTCCAACAAGGACCATTCCAGCCAATCCTAAAGAACACCTAAGGCAATTTATAAGATTCCACAAGGGTTCCATGCACTAGAGTAACTTTCCAGAAACCTACAACCTCCAGATTTTTCCCTGGCCCAGATAAGTCCTGAAACCTAGCCCAGTCTCTCCAGAACATCAGATAGTTCCATCTCCCTAACCCTTATTAGTGACAGACCCTTACAATATAAAAAATTTAGAATTGCCATAGCCCAAATACCCCTAAAGAAAGGTATGGAAAGATCAAATATGATGGTGGAGTTATACATAGAAGATAGATTTAACAAATGAATATGAGTGCTGAATCATTAAATTTATAACTCTTTAGTCTCCAGTATTTTAGAGCAGCTAGAAGTAGAAACTTAAAATTGTGAAATTGTAACCCATGTCAAAGTCTGAAATATGTTCTACAACTAATTCTAGTGCTGTGCTTGGAAGTTCATACCTTTTTTGTATATATGTTATTTTTCACAAAAAAAAAAGAGAAGGAAAACAGTCGATTGTGATAAAAAAAATATTTAAGCCCTCCAGTCTCCTATATTTTGGAGTAGCTAGAAGGAAAAATATGAGAGGATCATATGGTAGCCCATGACAAACTCTGGGATCTGTTCTGTAATCACTTGTTGAAGAGTGCTTTGAAAAAATTTGCTTTTTTATTTCTTTGCTTTGTATATATGTTATACTATACAATAAAAATAGCTAAAATTATAAAAAAAAATGAGTGCAGCCTCATATCCTTCCTGCCATATCACCCATAATGCACTCTGCTATATTTGTTATCTTTTAGATTTCTACCATTTGGACTCATGATCCCTTTCTCCAATGCCATCCATACATCATGATATTCCATATCTGGCAATCACCTCATGATATATCATCCCAACTATTCTTTCCACTGTCTAGGACCTCCTTGATGTCTGCAGCTGTCATAAGGGCTGTTTAAAAATATTAGGGTCCTTTTCCTTCCAGATGCATGGTAAAATTGCCCACCTCTTTAAAATGGGCATGGCCATGTGAAAAAAATGTGGAATTAACATGTATCACTTTAGCAAAGTAGTTTTAAAGCCATTGTGTGAAATTCTATGTTCTCCTTTCCATAGTAACAGTGAAAAGGAAAGGCATAGAGAGATGATGTCTTAGAATTAAAGCTTTAGAATAAATTTATGATGAGATTTCTATTTGATCTAATTGTTATCAAGCACAAACAGGAAGTAAACTTGATCTATTAAGCTACTGATATTTGGGGGAAATATTTTTCTTACTGCAACTCCTTAACCTAGTCCAGAGATTAGAAAAGCTTTACTGTAAAGGGGGAGATAGAAAATCTCTGATAAAAGTATTCAACTCTGTACTTGAGGTGTGAATATAGCTATAGATAAAACAAATAGGCATAACTGTATTCCATTTAAGTGTTACAAACCAAAAAAATCAAACAGCCCTGATTTAACTTGACCCCCCTAACCTAGGACACCATAATTAATAAAGCTCATTAAAAAATACTCTGCGTCCACCTTTTGCTAATTGTGAATAATGCTGCTATGAACATTGATATACAAATATCTGTTCAGACCACTGTTTTCAATTCTTTTGGATGTATACTAAGCAGTTGGAGTGCCAGGTCATATGGTAATTATATGTTCAAATTTCTGAGGAATGAATGAACTCAAAACACCCATACCTCTTCCCAAAAACAATGTATAAAAGTGAATATGTCCCCACTTCTTCACCAACACTGGTTATTTCTTTATATAATAGACATCTTAGGGGGTGTAAAGTGGTATAGCACAATATTGTCAATATAATTATTACCACTGAATTGTACACTTGAAAATTGTTGTTCTACTTTGCTAGCTGCTGGAATGCAATATGTCAGAAACACAACAGCTTTTAAAAAGGGGAATTTAATAAATTGTTAGTTTACAGTTCTAAGTCTGAGAAAATGTCCCAATTAAAACAAGTCTATAGAAATGTCCAATCTAAGGCATCCAGGAAAAGATACCTTGGTTCAAGAAGGCTGATGAAGTTCAGGGTTTCTCTCAAGTGTAAAGGCACATGGTGAACAGGGTCAGGGTTTCTCTATCAGCTGGAAGGGCACATGGCTAGTACAGCATCATCTGATAGCTTCCTCTCCAGCTCCCCAGGAGGCATTTTCCTTCTTCATCTCCAAAACTCACTGGCTAGTGCACTCTGCTTCATGGTGGTATGGAATTCTCTGCTCTCTCCAAATCTCTCTTGTTGTTCTTTTTTATACAATTCTAGTATATACTAATCAAGAACCACCCGAATGGGTGGAGACACACCTCTACTTAATCCAGTTTAACAACCACTCTTGATCAAATCACATCTCCAGGGAGATGATCTAATTACAGTTTCTAACATACAATACTGAATAGGGATTAGATGAAACGGCCTTCTTTACAAAATGGGATTAAGATTAAAACATGGCTTTTCTAGAGTACTTACATCTTTTCAAACCAGCACAATGGCTAAAATGGGAAATTCTATGTTGTATATGTGTTACAAAACAAAGTTTGAAATATACTATGCCTCTTAAATATTGTTGCAGTTAAGTCACCTCTATAGTGGTACCATATTGTATTTTGGACTAACAACCTATGGAGTATTTCTAATATTAACTGACATTCACTTACATGATCCTAATTTACTTCTTTATCCATTTCCCAAATCTTCCCCATGTTTGATACTTTCCTCAAGCAACCTACTCCAATTACTCCCTTGCAACAGATAAGTTCTGGTATTCACAGAAATGAGCTGAGCTTAACAATTGTGATTTCCCTTAATTTGTTTCAACATTCCTTCTGTGGAAAAGCTATATATATTCCAGGATTAAAACTCTCCTTCAGTCTTAGATGATAAGGTGTTTATTTCAAATTCAGGTTAGCTTCTCAATATAGATCCTCCATTTTTCCATGTATTGAACACCATTATTTATTCCCTTTCCCATTTCTCTTTATTAAGTGGATATACAAGTTTTTTTCCAATTTTAAAATCATTTCCTCAATCTGTAGACAGTTTAACTAATGTGATACATTAATACTCCCCTTTACAACCAAGTTCCTCAAAACACCATTTTTCAGTTTCTGTCTCCATTTTCCCACCTCCCACTTATTCTTTAACCCACTGGTGTCTGGCTTCTAACACCTCCATGGTCCTAACACTGATCTGACAATAGTCACCAATGTCCTCCAATTACAAAATTCCAAAACTCATTTTATACCATAAATTGTAGCAGTAGTATATATTATGGGCTCTGTGCTGGTTTGAAACTGCTGTGTACACCAGAAAATCCATGTGGTTTAATCATCATTCAATATTGTTGGGTGGGATTTTTTTACTTGTTTCCACGGACATGTGACCCACCCAACTGGGTGGGACATTTTGATTAGGTGGTTTCCATGGATATGGGTCTCGACCCATTCAAGTTGGGGTTGCTTCCTAGAGTCCTTTAAGAGAGAACTATTTTGAGAAAAGCTCTAGATTTGCAAGACCAGAGACCTTTGGAGATGCAGACCTTCTAGAGTACATACATCCTTTCAAACCAGCACAATAGCTAAAATGGGAGATTTTAGCTTGTATAGGACTCTAGGAATATGCCCAGAGAATATTCTTTGAAATGAGAAGTCTGGAGAGAAAGCTAGCAGAGGTCACCTTAAGCTTTCCCAGATGACAGAGGTGTTCCAGAGCCATCAGCCTTTTTTGAATCAAGGTATCTCTTTCTGGATACTTTAGTTTGGACATTTTAATGGCCTTAGAGCTATAAACTTGCAACTTAATAAATACCCTTTTTAAAAGCTATTGCATTTCTGGTATATTGTATTCTGGCAGCTTTAACAAACAAAAACAGTCTCCTTTATTGTTGTTGAACTGAGTAAGTTACTTTGTAATATTATCCATTGTTGAGCACTGACTTCTTGACACTCTCAAATGCCTTATACTCCCTGGTTTTCCTTCCATGTCTGAACATTACTTTTTCCTTTTCTCTTATTTTATTTTATCCTTGGCTCATCTTCTTTTACTCTACTTAGTTTTTAGGCCTGTTTGTCCCTCAGATCTCAACCCCTACAAATTTCCCTCTCACATTCTATGCTATTACTGCACTGACCTTCTGTCTGCCTTCAAACATCCCAATTACTTACATAATTTTCACTTTACATGTTTCTTGAATGATTCTCTCCTAGATTTTTTGCCATTAAAAATTAGTGTTGATATACTTTATATACCATAAAATTCACCCACTTAAACTATACAATTCAGTGTTTTTCAATATGTTCAGTGCTGTGCAACCATCACCACAATCACTCACTTTTTAATTAAAAGTTTTTGAGATAATTGTACAGTTTCATGCAATTATAATAATACAGAGAGATCACTTGTAACATTTTGCAAAACTATAATATACTAGGATATTGACATTTATGGTAACAATTCACCCATCTCACTCATATTTCTCTGATCTTATTTGTATTCATCTCTGTGTGCATGCTTCATTCAGTGCTTTTTTATCACCTGTGGGGGATTGTGCATCTACCACCACAATCAAGACACTGAACAGTTCCATAACCACATGGCTTTTTCATGTTGTTGTTTTTTCTTTGATATTATTTTTATTTTTTAATGTTTCATTGATATATACTACATATTCACATAAAATGCAATCATCCAAAGTGCCCCATCAATGACCCACAACATCATCACGTAGCTGTGAACCCATCATCACAATTGACATTTCTTTCTTTTTTTGTGTGAAAAATAACATATATACAAAAAAGCAATCCATTTCAAAGCACATTGCAACAATTATTTGTAGATTTCAGAGTTTGGAATGGGTTACAATTCCACAATTCCAGATCTTTACCACTAGCTCTCTAAGATACCAGAAACTAAAAAAGAAATATCGACAAATGATTCAGCAGAAATACTCATTTGTTAAACCTTACCCTTTCTGTGCAACTCCACCATCAACCCTAATCCTTCTCCCACTCCCCTGGGGTGTTTGGGTTATGCCCATCCTCACTTTTTCATGTTGGAACAGGACATTAATGATTTGGGATAGGAAGATAGAAGAAGTGATACTTTGGAGAAGCTGGCCCCTCTGCATTTCAGGACTTATCAGGTCCAGGGAGCAATCTGGAGGTTGTGGGTTTCTGGAAAGTTAACCTAGTGCATGGAAACTTTGTAGAATCTCATATATAATGCCTTAGGTATTCTTTAGGATTGGCAAGGATGGTTTTGGTTGGGGTTTGGCAAGCTGTGATAGGTAGCAGTGTCTAACTGAAACATGCATAAGAGTGACCTCCAGAGTAGCCTCTCAACTTTATTTCAACTCTCCCAGCCACTGATACCTTATTTGGTATACTTCTTTCCCCCCCTTTTGGTCAAGAAGATATAGTTGATGCCATGGTGCCAGGGCCAGGTTCATCCCTGGGAGTCATCTTCCATGTCACCAGGCAGAATTTCATATCTGGATGTGATATCCCATATAGGGAGGAAAGCAATGATTTCACTTGCCAAGCTGGGTTTAGGGAGAGAGAAGACACATCTGAGCAACGAAAGAGGTCTTTCAGAAATAACTCTTAGGTGCCCCAATAGGTAGGCTAAGCCTCTCCATTATATACATACACTTCTGAAGAGTAAGCCTCCAAGTTCAAGGGCTTTGCCTATTGATTTGGGTATCTTTAATGTTTAACACAGGGTCAGGGTTTCCCCAGTGGTTAAGTTTTAATAGTTCCATAATTTTTTCCCCATCCCTCAAAAGATTTTGGTTACCTGCTTAATGAGTTCTGGGATTTATCCAGGCATTACATTAAGCCATAGAGGATTAAAGGCCCTCATTTTTATTATGGGATCCTTTGTGTTTGGATTGTTTAAATGATCTATCCAGACAAGTTGAGTTAGATTATATGTTAAAGAAGATTTAGGTTTTGAATGAAATAAGCCATTCTTCATTTGATATTAAAGAGCAGATGAGTTTTAAAATATAGATAATATCTTTCTTACCCCTGTGTTCTGAATTACCTTAATCCCGACATGATTGGCTTCATTCTTACCTCTAAACACCAGGTTATTCATATATAAAACTACCTCTCAAAATGCAGAAATTATGATTACTGCTCCAGATTAAATGTGACTACTAAAAAAGCTTACAATCTAAGCCCCTGTTTTCTTATAAGAATTTTCTAAATGAGATGATACAATTTTTTTTCTTTGGTTTCTGGGTTATTTTGCTTCACCAAACGTCCCACAGGTTCATTCACAAGATTGCATGCCTTACAACTCTGTTCCTTTTTGTGGCAGCACAATATTTGATCATATATATACACCATCATTTGTCAATCTACTGCTCAATCAGTGCATCATTTCGTCACCTCCATTCATTGAGCATCATGTATGCTGTCCAAAGCAAACAGTCCATCAACTCTTTCAAGTTTAGATAATTTCATTGTCCCCAAGAGAAAGATAACCAATAAACACACCCTCACCCTATAGAAAATCCAAACCTCCCCTTAACATTTGTCTCTCCCCCCATCATTTACCCCTGGTATTGTTGTGGTACTGTTGATGTTTTCCTGTTGAACATAGCTCACAGCATGCAATAGCAGTTTCCCCCCATACCCTGAACTTATTCGCTCTTTGTCCAAGATTCATACCTTTGCAGCAGTTCATGCAAGAATTTACTAACACTTGTAGTATTAAGCAGTGGGACACAAGGGTCTATATAACCCCTTTCAATCATGTTCACTTTCAATATGGCAATATTACTTATAGACCCACTGGTGAACTGCCTTCACTTCTAATTATAATTGTATTTAAATTCAACTTCATTAGCCAACCATATACCCATTTCTAGCTTATATGTATCACTAGATCCCCTATATCCTGCATCATAAGCCTCTGATTTTACCTTTACCATGGTCATAAAAGTGGAGTCATGCAGTGTCTATCCCTTTGTGTCTGGCTTATTTCACTCAGCATTATGTCTTCAAAGTTCATCCATCTTGTCATGTGCTTCAAGACATAATTTCATCTTACTGCTGAATAATATTCCGTTGTATGTATATACTACATTTTGCTAATCCATTCAACTACTGATGAACATTTGGATTGTTCCCATCTTTTGGCGATTGTAAATAATGCTACTATGAACATCAGTGTGCAAATATCTGTGTCACTGTTTTCAGCTCTTCTGGGTATATGTCACATAGTGCTATTTCTGGGTCATACGGCAACTTGATATTTAGTTTCCTAAGGATCCACAAAACTGTCTTCCACAGGGGCTGTACCATTATATATTCCCACCAGCAGTGCATAAGTGTTCCAATTTCTCCACATCCTTTCCAACATTTGTTGTTTCCTGTTTGTTTGTTTAGTAATAGCCATTATTTTCTTCAAATTTTGTTTATTGTGAAAAATAACATATATATATATATAAAAGCAATACATCTTCAAGTACATTTTAACAAATAGCTATACAACAGATTTTAAAGTTTGGTATGGGTGACAGTTTCATGATTTTTCATTTTTTCTTCTAGCTTCTCTAAGACACTGGAGACCAAAATAACATAACAGTTATTCTTATACATGTGAGGTAGAATCTCATTGTAGTATTGATCTGCATTTCCTTTACAGCTAATGAAAATGAGCATCTCTTCATATGCTTTTTGGTGATCTGTATTTGCTGTTCAGAAAAATGCATATTCATATCTTTAGCTCATTTTATAATTGGGTTGTTTGTTCTTTTGTTGTTGATTAGTATGATTTCTTTATATATATAGTATATCAAACCTTTATTCAATGTATGATTTTCAAATATTTTCTCCCATTGAGTTGGCTGTCTCTTCTTCTTTTCGACAGTCTTTTGAGGGACAAAAGACTGATTTTGAGGAGTTCCCATTTATCTATTATAGTTTCGTTTCTTGTGCTTTGGGTGTAATGTTTAGGGATCTACCTCCTATTACTAGGTTTTGAAGATATTTCCCTACATTTTCTTCTGGGAGCTTTATGGTACTTTTTCTTATATTTAGATGTTTGATCCACTTTGAGTTAATTTTTGTATAGGGTATAAAGTAAGGAAAGGATCCTCTTTCATTCTTTTGGCTATTGATATCCAGTTCTCCTATGCCCATTTATTGAAAAATTATTTTTTCATAGGTCAGTGGACTTGAGGACTTTGTCAAAGATCAATGGACCATAGATTTTGTGGCCTTTTTCTGCACTCTTAATTCTATTGCATTCATCAATACTTCTATTTTTGTGCCAATACCATGCTGTTTTGACCACTGTGACTTTTTAATAAATTTTAAAATCAGAAAATGTTAATGCTCACACTTCATCTTTTTTTAAGGATGTTTTTAGCTATTTGAGGTCTCTTTCCCTTCCAGATGAATCTAGCTTTTCCAAATCTTCAAAGTACTTTGTTGGATTTTTGATTTATCTGTAGATCAATTTGGGTAGAATTGACATCTTAATTACATTTAACCTTCCTGTACATGAGCAGGGAATGTCTTTCTAACTATTTAGATCTTTGATTTCTGTTAGTGATATGTAGTTTTCTGTATACAAGCCCTCTATTTCCTTAGTCAAGTTCATTCTTAGGTACTTGAATCTTTTTGTTGCTATTTTTAATGGAATTTTCTTTAATTGACTCAATTAGGTTATTGCCTGTATGTAGAAACATTAGTGATTTTTGCATCTTAATTTTATATTCCACCACCTTGCTGAATTTGTTTATTAGCTCAAGTAATTTAGTTGTTGATTTCCAGGATTTTCCAAGTATAGTATCATGTCATCTAAAAGTAATGAAAGTTTTACTTCTTCCTTTCCAATTTGGATGTTTTTATTTCTTTTTTCTGCCTGATTGCTCTAGTTAGAACTTCTAACACAACATTGAATAATAGTGGTGAGAGTGAGTATATTTGTCTCATTCCTGACCTTAGGGGGAAAGCTTTCAGTCTCTCATCATTGAGTATGATGTTGGCTATCAGTTTTTCATATATGCCCTTTATCATATTGAGGAAGTTACCTTTGACCCCTAGCTTTTGAAGTGTTTTCTATCAGAAAAAGATCTTGAATTGGGATGAATGATTTTTTAATATCAATCGAGATGATCATGTGATTTTTCCCTTAGATTTGTTAATGTGTTGTATTACATTAATTGATTTTCTTGTGTTGAACCATCCTTGCATTATTGGTATAAACTCCATTTGGTTTTTGTGTATAATTTTTAAATATGTTGTTGGATTCAATTTGTTAGTATTTTGTTGAGAACTTTTGCATCTATGTTCATCAGGGAGATTAGCCTATAGTTTTCCCTTCTTATAGCATCTTCACCAGGCTTTGGTATTAAAGTGATTTAGCTTCACAAAATGTGTTAGGTAATGTTCCTTTTTCTTTAATTTTTTGGAAAAGTTTGAGCAGGATTGGTGTTAGTTCTTTTTGGAATGTTTGATAAAATTCCCCTGTGAAGCCATCTGGCCTTGGGCTTTTCTTTATAGGAGGATTTTTTATGATTGACTGAATCTCTTTACTTGTGATTTTGTTATTTTGAGATCTTCTATTTCTTCTTGTGTCAGTTCAGCTTGTTTATATGTTTCCAGGAATTTGTCCATTTTATCTAAGTTGTCAGATTTGTTGGCATATTAATTGTTAAAGTATCATCATATGATCTTTTTTTATTTCTTCTGAGTCTGTGGTAACAACGCCCCTCTCTTAGCTGATTTTGTTTATTTGCATCCTCTCTCTTTTAACTTTGTCAGACTTGCTAGGCGTTCATTGAATTACTGATTTTTTCAAAGAACTAACTTTTGGTTTTATTGTTCCTTTCTATTGTTGTTTTGTTCTCCATCTCACTTAACTTGCTTTTATCTTTAAGTCTCTTCTTCTCTTTGCTTTGGGGTTGGTTTGCTGTTCTTTCTCATGTTCCTCCAGCTGAACAGTTAAGTCCTTGACTTTTTTTCTTTCTTCTTTTTTAATATAGGCATTTAGAGCAATACGTTTTCCTCTCAGCACAGCCTATGTTGCATCCCATAAGGTTTGACATGTTATATTATCATTTTCATTAATCTTCAGATAGCTACTGATTTCTCTAGCAATTTCTTTTTTGACCCACTGGTTGTGTAAGAGTGTGTTTTTTAATCTCCATATATTTGCGAAAGTGCTTTGAATAATTTCAATATTTTTAAATTTATAAGGAGTGTCTTTTTGCTCCAGTATATGACCTATTCTGGTGAATATTCATGAGCATTAGAGAAGAATGTATATCCTGATGTCTTGGGGTGTAACAACCTATATATGTCTGCTAGGTCTAATTCATTTTTCAAGTTGTTTAAGTTCTCTATTTCCTTGTTGATACTCTGTCTGGTTGTTCTATATATAGAGGAGAGTGGTATATTGAAATCTACTATTATTGTTAAAATATCTTTTTGTCCCTTCAGTTTTGCCAAAGTTTGTCTCGTGTACTTTGGAGCTCCTTGATGGTAGTGTAAATATTTATAATTCTAATAAATTCTCGTAATTCTTGGCATCATCCCTTCTATTAATATATAGTGTCCTTCTTTGTCTCTTAGGATGACTTTACATACAAGGCCTATTTTGTGACATAAGTATAGCAACTCCTGCTTCTTTTTTATTACAGCTTGCATGAACATCTTTTTCCATCCATTCACTTTCAATCTTTGCACGCTTGTGTCTAAAATGAGTACTTTGTACAAAGCATATAGCTAGATTATATTTCTTAATCCATTCTGTTTATCTGTATCTTTTAATTGATAAGTTTAGTCAATATTCAAAGTATCAGATTGTGGGATACAGGGTACAGAAGTCAGGGCTCAAGGAGCATCACAGGGTGCAAGTGTGTCCTTGCAGAGGGGGAGGGCTCTAGGGCAGTGGGGATGCAGATTCATGTGTGTGTATGGGTGGGGTGAAAGTCACAAGAGTTGCAGGACATCAGTCAGGGTTGGGTGACGTTAAGTGGGCAGGACCATGGCATGGGTGCACAGGTTTGGGAGTGTTCAGGCAAGGGTGCATGCATGGGAAGAACCAGGGCTATGTAGTACAGATGTGCACATAAGCACCTGCCATGTGTGGAAGCAGAGCATGTGTGCCAAGGACTCGGACAAAGGTATGTACATGTGCAGGGCATGGGGTTGGGATGCAGGGGTCACGAGGTTGGAGCATGGATGCGTGGGCACCTCACAGGAAATATGTGGCTGTGCCCATGCCCAGGTCTGTGTGGTGGGATCCTAATGTGTGTAGTTCTGGGGGGCAGGGCCTTGGTGTGCCTGTGCCCAGAGCTCAGGGGCAGTGAAACAGGGTTGCACCAACATGGGCTGGGGGCAGATGTGGCCCGGATGCACAGGTCAGTGCTTGCCCTAAACAGGGGTGGCATGTTGGGGTGCATGTGTGCACCTATGTGAGTCTGAATGGGGTAGCTGTATGCTGATGTATGCATGCACAGAGCTCAGATGGGGTGGGGAGTTACTGCATGACAGTATGGCCTTGGGGCAGGTGTAACCTGAGACTTAAGGGTGAGAGCCTGCAGCAAAGATGCACAGGTAACTGCCTGAAGGGGGCAGGGAGGGTCAAAGGGTGGGGTGGCACTCATGAGCATAGTGTATTCAAGGAACGTGGCTTGGCTTACTTTCTTATCCAGGTCTCCCTGTCAATGTATTCCCAAGGACTCAGGGCTTCTGTTTGGAAAGGGCACGTTAGGCTGTTTGCACTAGCTAGATGGTCTCCAGTTCTCAGTGTCTTAATTCTTTAGCTTTGCAACCAGAGCCTCCCTCTGTGGTGTTCTGGATCCTCTTAGGTCACTTACTCCCAGGAATTGCCAACCTTGTTGCCTTCCCATCATTTTTCTCACTCTTCCTTGGAGTGGGGTGAACTTGACCTATCCTATTCTGCCATTTTCCCTCTCCTAGATTTTGACATTGATGCATACCACTATCAGGCACCACCTCAGGGATATGTTCTCTGAAGACACTATTTATTTTATAAATGAATATCTATGCCTCACACGTTGGTTTTATGTGATAGTTATCCTTTATTTTGTTGTTTCCCTCTTCATATTCTCTGTGAAATTCAGTTCATTTCTATAATAAACAGCCATACCCCTTATGCCAATAACTTCCTCTTTGGGATCTAAATCCATATGCCCAACATGGCTTCACACCAGAAAGGTACATGTGTGTATTTCACAAGCAAGTTCAACTTTCTATATTTCAGACTAAATTAGCATCTCTCTCTCTCAATATATGTCATCCCCCCTATGTTCAATATTTTGGGTTGTGACACAAGAACCCCATCACAGAATCCTTGACATATATTCCATGTGCTTTCCTCATCATCAATCTAACCTTCCACTAGATACCATATTCCAGTAAGTTTGTTTTAGTCCTTTAAGTTGTAATTATGACTTATAAATCTTCTCTCCAAACCAGACTGCCACTCTGTATGTTCAACTCTTAGCAATAGACTTTTAAATGGTCTTAAATTCACACTCCATCTTCCAGAATTATATGTGCTTAATAAGTCTCTATTTCTAATAAGATGTTATCTCCATATTGTAATGATTTTATTAAAAATAATATGTGGATGCCTAAATACAAGTTTTAATAAAATATATCTTCAGTGATTAATGTTAAGAGTTAATTGGTCTAACCTTACATCTGTTCATCTGTATATATTTTTTTATTTTATCATTTCATTCTGCTATGTCTATTATTTTTCATACACCCATTTCAATCCAGTAGTATATCTTTACTTAGATTTTATTTCATGTGTGTACTCAAACTTTACATCAGTCTTTGAAGTCCAAAGCTATGAGATATAAATAGCATAACTAAGACGCTGACAAAATGATATTGGGACAATTTTCTTAAACTAATGAAGAATAGAATGACTTCTGATCACTCTCAAGAACTGAACAAGAATCCTTTTTGATGTATTCTTTCAGGGCTGCTACATCAATGACCATAAACTGGTTGGCAAAACAACAGGAATTTATCATCTCACAATTTGGAAAGCTAGAAGTCCAAAATCAGTGAATCAGCAGGCCATGCTCTCGGCAATATCTGAGACATTGTGTGGTTAGATGGAAGGCAGTCTTTGGCACTCTATGGCTGCAGATGCATCTAGGCTTCTGTGCCAGTTTGAATCTGTGGTGTACCTTAGAAAAACCCATATCATTTAATCCTCATTCAATATTGCTAGGTGGGAAAAATTTGATTGTTTCCATGGAGACATGACCTATCCAACTGTGGC
This sequence comes from Myrmecophaga tridactyla, assembly GCA_004026745.1. Taxonomy (NCBI): domain Eukaryota; kingdom Metazoa; phylum Chordata; class Mammalia; order Pilosa; family Myrmecophagidae; genus Myrmecophaga; species Myrmecophaga tridactyla. The sequence goes on from PVIY010051188.1 coordinate 14,352, forward strand.
TGGTAACTTTTCTTTTTCTGTGAAGATGTGTCTTCACCCATTCAAGGTGGGGTTGCTTACAGGAGCACTTCAAGAAGGAATCATTTGCAAAAAGTTTTTGAGCCCACACAACCAGAGACCTTTGGAGATGTAGTAGGAAAACATTCCTGGAGGAGCTTCATGAAACAAGAAGCTGGGAGAGAAAGCTAGCAGACTTTGCCACATGCCCTTCCACTGAGAGAGAAACCCTGAACTTTACTGGTCTTTTTTGAGTGAAGGTAACCTCTTGTTGGTGCCTTAATTTTGGATATTTTCATAGACTTGCCTTAATTTGGACATTTTCATGGCTTTAGAACTATAAACTTGCAACTTGATAAGTGCTCCCTTTTAAAAGTCATGTTGCTTCTGATATATCACATTCTGGCAGCTTGCAAACTAGAACAGATATTGGTACCAGAGAAGTGAAGTGTTGCTGTGGTTTGCAAATATTAAACATGTTGAAGCAGCTTTTTAAATGCATAAGGGGGAGATTCTGGAATTGTGAGGAGCTTGATAGAGAAGGCCTAGAATGTTTTGAAGAGACTGTTGGCAGAATGCGGGCTCTGAAGATATTTCTGATAAGACTCTAGACAGAAATGAGGCACATGTTTTTGCAAACTGGAAGGAAAGTGACCCTTGTTTTAAAGTTGCAGAGAATTCATCATAACAGACTGATGGCTTTAAATGGAAGGCAGATTTAAAAGCCATGATATCCAAATTAAGTGTGGAAAGTGCAACCTGGTTTTTCCTTGCAATTTATAGCAAAATGCGATGGGAAAGAGATAAGCCAAGAACGGAGCTCTTGGGTACAAAGAAATCAGAAGTTGATGTTTTGGAAAATTCTGAACTTCCAGGGAGGGAGACCCCAGATAATGGTGCCCAACATTAGGACATGACCAAATGTGGAACCAATCAGCTATTTCAAAGAAAGCCAGGATTGGAGATGGAGTTATCTAGAAAGGATTTGTGGAAATTCCTTCTGTCTGATGGGTGTGATCCTTGTCTACTCCATGCAAGTCAAACTAGAGTGTTGTGGGATGTGTATAAAAGGAAATGCTGCCAGTCTTGACTAAAAGATTCAGTTGAGAGACAAAGTGAAGGTAGGATATCTTCAGAGGAAGAATCTTGGAAGTTGAGGAGAGAGTACCCACCCAACTACTTGGAGAGGGTGGGTTTACCTCAAAGGCAGGGAGTGGGCCTTCCACCTCCTTGCAGTGGAAAAAATTGTGCTGCCTTGGTCCTTGGAGGGTGTGGGGCACATACCTTGGGGACTGGGGAGAGCCTGGCTGCCACCACATGTGGGGTGGGGTATGTGCTCCAGAGATGGCAGAGAGCCTAAATATGGCCCTGATGCTTGGAGAGGATGGAGCTGAGTAAAAGGTGGTCTCACTGATGTCCCCCAAGTTTGCATTTGGATAGAGATGGGCCACTGTGTAGACT
>PVIY010051189.1:0-15808 GCA_004026745.1 Myrmecophaga tridactyla
CTGCCCCCCACCCCTGTCAGGATATTAGACAGCTAAACAGCCTGGCGCCTGTTTCTTTCAGATAACCAGTTCCTGACGAGCCCCTAATTGTCCCCAGAATCTCAGTGCTAGTGTGTGGAGTAGGTCATTTAACCAACAGTACACACAACTAAATAAAAATCCATTTTCCATGAGAAAATTCTATTCTTATCAGAGTTCTGCAAGAGGGTTGCAAGCGGCCCATGCTAATTGAAGCTTTGATGTCTGTAGGAGGGGGTCTCTAATCAGCGCCCTGGAGCAGGCGGCTTCCCAGCAACCTGCCCTGGGCCGCGGAGCTAGTGGTCTCTGGGTAGCCGGCCATGGGAGAGCACGGGGTGCAGAGGGCCCGGGAGACAACAGAGGGCTCAGGCCAGCCACCGGCCACCTGCCCCAGGCCAGGACATCAGGGAAGCCACTGAGGCTGGGGGTGAGCAGGGGTCCAGCGTCAGAGAGGCCTGGGCTCAGGTCCACCTCCGTGATGAGCTCACTGCGTGCCCAGGATAAGTCACCTGACATTTCTAAGCCTGAATTTTCTCCTCTATGGATGACCATAACCCTCTTTACCTACCCTAAAAACCAATGGGATGATCAAATAAAGATAAAATTGAGGAAAGGAAATTTCATTTTCCAAGCATGTCCTGAGAGCCAGGCTTCCTGCCAAGCGCTTTATAATCTATATGGTATATACTATGCTATATGCTCACAGCTTTCTGCTGGCTGCTTTGGATAAATTGCTTACCTTGTTTAATCCTCGATGACAGGAATCTTACCCCATTTTGCAGCTAAGGAAAGTGAGGCTCAGAGGAGCTAAGGGTCTTGATAAAACCTCCCAGCAGAAAGTGGCAGAGCTAGGATTCAAACCCTGCTCTGTTTGCCTCCAGAATTCAAATAGCTTTCTCTTATCTGAGCTGCCTCTCCTAAAAATGAGGTGGGGCCCCACCCAGCCCTTTCCCCCATCTCCCCTGTTTGCCCTCCTCCAACTGACATTCACCTCATACTTCTGGACACACACACATTTCATTTCCTCCAAAGCAGGCAGTAGGAAATTGGAAAGGAGACGACAGGCCTTGCAGGAACAGGGATGGATTTGTGAGGTAAGATTCATAAAGAGCCAACTCAGCCAGTCCCTGGACCATAAGACAAACTCAAGAACCAGAAGTTCTAGCACTGCAACGATGGTGGTGGTGACGATGATTTTCACACTTAGCACATCTTCCATAAGAGTTGTTCGCATCCCCATTTTACAGATGAGGAAACTGAGCTCAGAGATTTCAGTGACTCCCTGGGCCCTGCGGGGAGCAGCAGTGTCGGGATGTCTTGCACCCTGGCCTCCAGCCTTGAAGCTGTGACCACCCACTGTGCCCCTGCTGTCCAGCGCTTTAGAAAGGCCACCACCCAAATGTGGCAAAATGTTAAAATGAGTGGATCTGGGTATCGGGGCGGGGGGGGCATGCCAGAGTTCTCTGTACGGGTTTTGCATTATTTTTGCAGCTGTCTTGTAAGTTTGAAATTATTTCAAAATACAAAGTTCAAAGGAAAGCAAACCCACTGATGAGGGTTGAGATGGGAGGAAAGGAGGAGAAATCCAAACACAGGGACCAGCAACAGCTCAACTTGAACGCCTGGCTGTGGCGCCTGGTTCTGGGCACTGGCCAAGAGGTCGGGGTGTGGACAGGACAGAAGAATGACAAGTTCACCTCCAGGGGCCTCACAGGCAGGAGGAGGGCAGGAGGCAGACAGGAGACCCATATCCAAACTCAGGCCCAGGCCACAGAGGCAGGCTCCAGGGGAGGAGAGTAGGGTGGGAGGGAAGGGAGAGGGGAGTCCAGGGGGCTTACGAGGAAGATGTGTCTTCAGAAGAGAATGGAGGGGAGAGGCAAACCTGCCAGGTCAGGGTGAGGCTAGAAAGAGTTTGCACTTGTTATTCAACATCTCTTTATGAGGACCTGTCAGTTCTGTACCAGGGGCTGGTGGCTTAGAGATGAAAAAATGTTATTGCAAAATGCTCACACGCTAGGGGGAGACAAGTAAAAAGTGGTGAGTGCTTTACCGTCTGGGCCTTCAGGGAATAGGACACAGCTCTTAAGATTCTTTTTCAAGCATGTTTAGAGGTGTGCTGAGCAAAAAACTGATAGATGAGAGGTTTACCAGGAACTTTCACACCCATGACCCCATTTGATGGTGTTACCTGCTGAGACAAAGCAACATGACGAATCCTAGGCTCACTGGGCTTGTTCAAGATCACGTGACCTGCAGGGCACTGCACTGGGCCCCAAACCTCATAGAGGGCTTGTCCCACTACACCTGGGCAGGTATGGAGATGTGAAATGTAAAGTGGTTAGCTCAGAATCTGGAGTTAAAACCAGGTGCCTGTGGAGGGGCCCTGAGCTGAGCTTGTGGCTGGCCGTACACAGTGCACAGGGCCCCAGAGTTCCAACAGGCAGTACCTGTGCCCAGCTGGGTCTGCAGGGTGTGGGTGGCATCTGGCCCCAAGGGCGTGGGGCCAGGAGGAGTGTTTGCAGACCATCTCACAGTCAGCTGAATGCTTCTTAGACAGGGAGCGGCCCCTCGCTTCTGCCTTCCCAGGGGCCGGTGGGGCCTGAGAAAGGATGACAGTGAGGTCCAGAGAAAGGATGACAGTGAAGTCCAGAGGACCAACTGCTTGGAGTCAAGGCCAAGGTAGGGTGGGAGGCCTCAGAACAAGCCTCCTTTCTATGTGAGGGCAGGCCAAGAATTAAAGACTGGTAAGTGTTGGTTTAGAAAAATCCTTATAAAAGCAGGAGAAGGCTCATAGCTGAGTGTGAAGCCAGAACAACCACTCTCTAGCTCCGAACCCATCAGCACTTCCTCACTGCCCTGGGGATAAAATCCAAAGGGTTTGTCAACAGGCAGCAGGCTTCCTCATCTGCCCCTGTGGGCCCTTCCAGGATCCTTCAGTTGGGCAGGCCCTTCCTCAAACTCACTGCTCCCGCCAGACAGTTCCCAGCTAGCCAAGCCCTATCCTGTCCATGCTGTTCCCTTATGCCTTATGTAACATCAGTGGTAAATTGCATTTGGTCATGATTCCAAAGAGGCAGAGTACATCTCCCACTACAGAGGTGGCATATGTTTCCCTGCCCCTTGACCTTGGGTTCAGACATGTTACTTGCTTTGACCAATTTAATATTAACAGGGATGACATGACCAAAGGCTTGAAAAGTGTTTGGGTGCTTGTTCTTTCACCGTTATCATTACAAAATCTTGCCCAGAATGGTCTGCTGGTGCCAGGAAGAGGATAAAAGAAACTCATGGCACAAAGCAGCTCATAGGACCCAGGCTAGATCAACTGATCCCTAGGCAATGAGCTGATGCATGAGATAAATAAATGGTTATTGTTGTGTGCCACTGAAATTTTGGGGATGTTTGTTACACAGCATGTTGTAGCAATAGTTAACTGATGCATCATTTTAACCTAACTTCTATCAGATATCAGCTGAGGCAGACGTCATCTCCTCTCAGAAGTCTAACAGGACCCCCTCACCACAGCTCAGGGCTGGGAGCTCCTCCTCAGGACTCCCACAGCATGCAGCATTTACTCTTTCTGAAGTTCTTTACACACACCAGGTTGGAATTCATTTTCCTCTCTCCCCCACTGGATTCCTAGCTTCCTGAGGTTAGAGATTGCATGTTAATCACAATTTGTGACACAGAGGGATTCAATAAATATTTTTTGGAACAATAATTGTGGAGTTGGTCTTTTCCAAGTCATGGAAGTAAAGACAACTTCTGACTTTTCCACCTCAGCCCACTGTCATCATGGAAAATGCCCAAAGTTGGGAAGAAGACCCATGTAAAGTTTTCCACAACTCCCAGCAGCCATTTGCACACATGCATGTACACACCCAAATCCACACTTAACCCAGGCTGCACATTCTTACCCGCCTGTTTGCTTGGTGACGAAGCGCTTTTGAACCACTTTGCTCCATCTTTCTGCAATATCCTACAGCAAATCAAGCATTCCCTTCTTGGGATGTTTTCAATCTGTTTTATGTTGATTTTAATTAAAGAATCTGAAACTGAACAAACAGTTCCTAGCAGGTGGCCATACAAGTGTGAAATAAGCAAACTGTTTTATCTGCCACAAACTCTGTTAGTAAATTTCTTCAAATTAATCCTAGCCTCTAAGAATCTGCTGATTCCAAGGAGAAAGCTATGTAATCCCAACCTCCAAATATTTGCTTTTTTTACAGCTCCTGGAGCCAACAAATGGTGATGTCCACCTTTGCACCACCCTCATCCACGTCCTCTCCCAGACCCATCTCTGCACTCCATTTGCCCAACCCATGTGCCCAGAACAAGGCTTGTGAAGCTACATCACTGGGTTCCATGGCCAGAGAAACAGGAGGGTGTGCCCAGGAGAGAGCTCCCAGCCCTGCTTCTTCTGAGCACCACCCCCACCCCCACCTCCCAGCCATCTACGCCCACTGCCAATCCTCCCTTCTGAGTGTGGGCCCCTCACCAATGCTCAACCCCCTCCAAGAGAGGAATAGACTTGGGGCCCAGGACAAGGCACAGCTCAGGAATGAAAGGAATCCTGGAAAAAGGATACAACACCCAGTTCCAGCAAGGAAGTAAATAAACGGGCCATCTCATTCACTTCTGATGGATCTGTAAATTAGCACAGCCTTTCTGGAGACCAGATTCCCAATGTACATCAAAAGTTTTAGAATTTGTCTCACTTTATGACCCAGGAATGTAGACTTTATCCAAAAGAAATAATCATCAATGTGCAAAGGTAAACATTTACCTTAGATCTGTTTATAACAGCAAATCACTGGGAACTATTTGCTGGCCAACAAGGGAATGGTTAAATAAATGACAGCATGGCCATACAAACTATTGTCAAATAATATTTAGTAACAGAAAATAATCTTGTGATTTTAGTGGAAAAAGCAGAATTACAAGGCAATTTGTACAGCATGAATTTGTCTTCCTTTTAGTTTTTTATGTATAGAATGTATTATATTTTATATGTAGTATAAATATATTGCATATATTATTCTAGGCATATAATGTGTATGTGTGTGAATAAGGAAAAAGACTGGAAGAATATAAATTAAAATGTTAACAATGGTTGTCTCTGTAGGTATTGGGACTATAAGGGTTTTCCTTTCCTTTCCTTTTTACTTTTCTTTCGTCATTAACATTTTCTTAATTTTCTAATTTTGAGAACCCTAGCTGGGGAGTCAGGAGACCCAAGTTAAGCTGTGACCCCAAAGGGACATGAACTTCATATTATGCCGTCTCCCTGCCTAACTCTGAAGCCAGTCTGGAGCTGGTTCTTGATCTGCATACAATATGGAAAAGAAACCAGATCACCTCTGTTTCCTATCACTAGCTTCCTAATTTTCAGTTCTCCAGCATTTCTCAGGCTAAGTCTAGGTAAGATGGACAAGGAATTAGAAGGTACAAATTCAGTAGAACTGGTTCCCCTCGTCACAGAAGGCTCAGAGCCATAAATAACACCACGTGACAGGCATTTACTATCTGACCAGCACCATTCTCAATGCTTTACATGTACGTATACACTTAACACAAAGGAGTGGCACTAAAGTAATGACTTGCTCTTCTGCAATAATTGCAGGACTTTCCCGAGAGATTGATGGTCTTTCTGGCCATGTATGGGAAATATGCCTGTGTGTTCAGGAACAGGTCCAGTGGGTCTCACAGGACCTCTACCTCGTACCACCCTCTCTGTTAGTATCACCACTGGACAGCTCCCCACTGGCCAGTCCTCAGGACCTACACTGGCCCCCTTTACTCCATCCAGCACCGCACCAAGCCTGGAGGTACTACATCTGCCTGGCGGTTGGCAGCAAAGGGGAAAAGACTTTATTTGTTTATTGTTAAGGTGACACTAGCTGCTGTAGTGATAAACACCTAACTCTTATTGACTTAACACATAAAAAGCTCTTATCTGGCTCACAGCTCTGCCCAACGGGAGTCTGCTCCACCCAACCACTCAGTCTCCTTGTATATGTGGCTCCACCCTCCTCCAGGACCCCAGAGTCTTCTCCACTCCACCCAATAAGGATTGCATGAGGGGGGTTTTAAAGGATGGGGCTGGGCACACACAGCTCACCCGCACTCACATTTCAGGGTCCACGACCCAGTTATACTAACTGAGGGGAGGCTGGGAAATGCAGTCTACCACACAGCGCCCAGGAGGAGAGGAGGCCATGGACCCATGGAGGCCACAGCAGGCTCTGCCCCTGCCGTTCTCCCCGCTTCCCGGTAACCCTCTTGCAGTGCATCCCAGCAGCACAGCCTCACACCCGGGTGCCATGCAGACTTTCTCTGGTAGCAAATATTTCTCACCACCCTCTTCATTGTTCCCTGGGACCCAGACATAAGGCCTGGTGAGGAGCAGTGGCCAAACCCACAGCCCAGCATGGGAACCACACAGTGGGTTCCCCAAGCCACAAGCTGAGAACAATAAGTAGCATGCTCTCCTTGGTCCCCCACAACCTAAATACTTAGAGACTCCAGAGGTCACCAATGACCACCAAAGTGCCTGAAACAACGACTTTGTTTTAGTCTTTCTCACTTAGCCTCCCTGTGGTGCTTGATGCCATTGGCACCTTCTAGAACTCTCCTTTTTTGGCCGCATGACCTCTGCTCTCCAGGCTTTCCATCTGCTTCTCTGACTTGGCCTCCTTTCCCTCCTTTCAGGGAGTCTTTCCTTCCTCCTGACATGATGGTATTTCCCGAGAGTAACTTCCACCCTCTTCCCCCTTTCTTCTCTTCTTCACCCTCTGTCTCCCTGGCTGAATTCATCTGCACCCTACAGTACCGCCTCTCACCAAACCCACACTTCTGGCCCAGCACTCTCCCCAAAAACTTGGAACTTGATAAATAAAAGGTCCAGATGTTAAGCCCCCCGCCCATGCTAAGCCCATGCCAGCAAAACTAAGATAGTTTCTGTTTCCTGTCAATGTCCAGCTTGCTCAGAAAACCAAATTTAAATGCAGTTGATCAGTTTTCACCAGCTAACGTCCTCATTCCTGAACAATCACCTGCTCTCCCCCCAGAGTCAAATGGAAACAATGTCCGTCGGTCAGAACATCTCCTCACTTGCTTTCACATTTGTCCTATATCAGCGTCTCCCTCCCAGGCCCTCAGCGGCACTAGCTTCTGTGTCTTGAATGGGACGCTGCCCAATTCATGAATCGCTCAATAAAAATGTGAGATCCTAAATTGTATGAAAAGCTTTTCTTTTATCAACCTACATTGCTAACTGCCTGCTAGACACACGAGCCCACATGTTCCACAAAGCTGGGCCCGCTGTCTTCCTGGAAGCCGTCTCCCCCTCTTGGTTCGTGAGACCACCCTCCATCCTTCACCACGGAAGTTCCTGGGAGACCCCTGATGCCGGCTCTGTCTGGCTCCAAGACAGGTGACAACAAGCCCTGCCCAGGCCAGCTCCAGGTGCCTGCGTTTTTTCCAGGACCTCACCCTCCACTCAGTCACTCAGCACTTTTGGCCCAGACCCACCCAAGAAACCCCTTCCCTGATCTTCCCTCCAATTCACTCTCCTCAACAAAGCCAAAATGTTCTTTCTAAAAACACAGATTTCACCCCTCTTGCCTTCCAACCTTGCAACATGTGGGGATCTCAGGAGACAAGCCCCTTAGTCTGGCAGGAAATGCATCTCCCCACCCGCCCACCTCCCCGGCCCCCCACCGCTTTCCATCCCTGCTCCTCCTCACCTCTAACCTGCATCGCCCACCAGCCCTCCCCCACCTTACACGTGCTTTTCCTTGTCCTGAATCCCACACCTGCCTGCACACCTCTGAGTCACTGCGTGAAATCTCCTTCTCTCCACCGGGACAAATTGTATGCATCATCCCTGAGAAAGCTCCCTATTTCCCCAAATAAAATGTGCTCCCTAATATATTTTTTCTTTCTTGGAGCCACTCTTACTCCATCTTATTAAAGCCATTCATTTCTGGCCTAGCTCTCCCCATTGGACTGTGAGTTCCTTGAGGGCCAAACACAGGACTGGCTCCTGTAAAGGCACACGAGATCCACAGGAGGAAATGAGATTCTTCCCTTTGCTCCTCAGCCCAGCAGGACCAGGCTGGAAAAGGCCCCCAGGAGGCGTGCTGCTGGGAGGGGCGGGGAAGCCCAGGTCCGCCCCCAGAGCTCTTCCCCACAGGTCCAGCGGGCCTGGCCAGCACTCCTCTACCCATCTGGGCAGATGCCGATCGGCTGTAACCTTGAAGGTACAAAGCCGCCAAGACCCCTCTGCAGCGGCCCTGCATGCTGATGAGGCGGCAGAAGGGGCAGGAGGGGCAGAGGGGCAGATGGCCCGCAACTACCCCCTCCTCCTACTGTGAGGAGGCAGGGAGCAGGGACAAACCACAGAAATCCTTTCCCTTCACCTTGCTCAGAACTGCTTATCCGGATCTTTGCAAAGATCAACACCTCAGCGACTTCCGGGAATAACGCCCCGGGGTGCAGCGGCAGCGGGCACAAGAGTCAGATCTGCCACCTCTGCAGGGTTGCCAGGGAGCCCAGGGCCTGCACCCAGCTCCGGGAGAGGTGCACGCCTTCCCAACCTGGGGGCAGAGAGGTTTGGGGATCCACGGGGTGAACCCAGGAGCAGCTGCACAGCAGGGTCCCCCACCTCCACACACACCTTGGTACCCACACGTCTGGGCAGATATACACCCTGGAGGAGATCTGTCCTCTCACGTGGGGCAAAGCTGTCATCTTCAGTTCACTCCCCTCGGCACCATTCTATCAAGAGTATCTGTTGGGCCCTCGTTGCATTTCTGGCACAGAGCTAGATCCAGTGGAAACCGAGCAGGGCAGCAAGATGCAAAGGGAGAGAAGACCAGACTGGGTGCCCTCGTGCCAAGTGGATCTGGTAGGGAAAGAGAAGGTGAGGGAAGCTCTGGGAGCTAGAACACCTTGGGAGCCAGAAAGCCCACTCACCCTGAGTGCCCTGCTTCTCCCACAGAGGTGATGGGAGAAGGCCCCAAGGGGGAGCGGAAAGCAGTCATTTAGTCCAAATGCTCATCTTTCCTGGCCCGGAGGAAAGGGAAGAAGGAGAGGGTGGGGTGGCCTGAGGGAGGGGGATGGACCCTAGAAAATGGGAGAGGGACAGGTGGCCTCTTTTATAGCCTGCCTTGGGCCAACACTTTCCAAGGCTGGCAGCACAGCTGTGGGGATCTGCCAACTGCAGGGCAGCCGAGCAAGGAATACCAGAGGTTGTGGGGTCAGGCTAACTTGGCCCCACTTCTTGGCTCTGCCACTCATTTCGTCGCCTGTGTTAGCCTAGGCAAGTGACAACCTCTCTGAGTCACCGTTTTCTCCTCTATAGAATAAAGGTGATAATAAGACCTACCTTACAGGATTGTTTTTGAGGCTTAACTATGGTAATTATAATCTACTTAGCCAGCGTTTGGCATAAGTAAGAGCCAAAATAACTGTGGCTCTCCTACAGAAACTCCGGTATGGGAGTGCTGGGTGTGGCGCCTTCACACTCCCACCCGGGGGGCTCTGTTCACACTCGCACCCACCTACATTTTGCCCACGTTTTCATCCATGTCAGTGCAGACCAGATGAACCAAGTATTCTAGAGGCATCTGCACAGAGGGGCTGGGCAAGAGTCGGGAGGGAAGGTTTGTAATGCAGGGACTCTTTCTGTGTGGTAAGGCGTTGAGACTGGGCTCCCCCTCCTCTAACTTACCTTGAACCCTCAGGAGGGTCACCCCATACCCTAGATCAGGGTCCAGAGTGAAGCGGGGGACCGAGAAAAGGAAGCGTGTTTGTTCATCTGTTTGTTGGGTATCTATTATATGTCTATTCCCTCATACCTGCCATTACAAGGGAGGCATGATTATCTCCATTTTGCAGGTGAAAAAACTGAGTATCAGAAAAAGGAGCCTAAGGATTGAGAGTGCTGCCGATTGTACAACCAATTGAGGACACTGTATGACATGGTTTATTTATTTTGGACATTATCCATGATGCCCAATAGATGGAGGGAGCCGAAGGGTACAATGACTGAGAAGCAGATTGGCAAATGGTGATACATTTATATGACGGAATGTGATACGGCTACAAAAAGGAAGAATGTGGAAAGGCACACAACAAACTGAATAAACCTTGGGGACGATGTGTTGTGCAAAATAAGCCAGAAACAAATGAACAAATATGCTAAGGTCTCTTTCAGAAAATATTTAGAAGAAAATTGGAGCCTAGATTATAAACTCTTATAGCAGTCACATTTAGTCTAAAGTTGTAAGCGTAATTTTAGATTCTGACACACTGAGCTATGTGTGTATCAGCTGGTATTTCCCTGGAACTTTGATTAACTCTGTGACACCTAAGCCCCAGAAATGGAGTGCTGCAGCCCTGAAAGTCAGCATTGCTACATACAATAACAGTAAAGTAACGGAGAAACAGATCAGGCCTCATTAGAGATAAAACAGATCCAATCTGGCTGGGTCTAAGGTAAATCAGAATACCAGGTAAAAGGTGACTGCATGTACTCTAGACCATCACCTGTGGTATAAGACCAAAGGCAGAGAGGTTTATTATGTCTAGAACCTAAATTTTCTGTAACACATAATCTAAATCAACCTGTCTGGACAACTCATTTAAACAACCCAAATGCCTAGAGTCCAGAAGGGGAATGAGGCCTTGTAATTCTGTATAGCTTAATATGAATACCAGGATACATCTCAGACTGTGGTGGGCTGATAATTAAAAAGTATTGGTAGAGGTAATTTGAACTAAATACCATTTTGAAGATATATTAAATACATTACATTTGCCTCAAACCTCAATGTATATATATATTTTTAATTTATTTATTAATTAAAAATTTTTAACAAACGAACTAAAACATTAACATAGATAAATTACCTCATTTCCTATTTACAAGTCACCTAAGACAGACTGTATTAGTGGCTCCTGGATTCTTGGATTTGTCAAACAAGTAAATCAACTCCCTCCAAAAATAGAGGAAACAATGTTATGCTGCCAAATGTTAGTCTTGCCAAAAAAAAAAAAAATTAAAAATATATACAACTATCATATATTGTATCATCTTTCGTAAAGAAAAGACACATCATCAAAAGTCGGAAAGACAGGCTCTCAGAGCCTGAATGCTTAGTCTTATGAAACATTATGGTGACTTTTCTCATATTTAGTGAGTGGTGAAGTCCATCACAGACCTTCAGGAGACCATCATCCACCCAGCGCAAGTTTTAAGGCGTTTAAAGCACAAATGGTGAACTTTGTTCTAAAATGTATCAGCTTCTCCTAGTTAGAGATTAATTTTCCTCCCAACCTTCGGCTACCTTAAGCCACTTCCATTGTGTCTAGCAGCTCCTTCCCTACAGGTTCTGTTATTTACAGTTGAATATAAGTGTGCAAGGGCTTAAAAAAAAAGTATTGGTAGAGTCGCTTGAGGGTTCGAAGAAAAAATATATATATATGGAACTATTACACCTTCCCATCTGGGAAACCCTGGGAATGCTCTCACCATCAAGGACTCCCAAGAAAATAGGCCAAGCCCTCAACTTTGAGACTTTTCCTTAAGAAACTTAATTCTCCAGTGGAGAAGCTAAGACTACCTATAGCGAGGCCTAAGAATTGCTTCCAGGAAACCTCTTTTGTTGCTCAGATGTGGCCTCTCTCTCTCTAATCCCAACTCTGCATGGCAAATCATTACCCTCCCCACAAGTGGAACATGACATTCAAGGGTGAAAGTCTCCTGACAATGTGGGACATGACTCCCAGGGATGACTCTGGCCCTGACATCGTGGAATCAGCAATGCCTTCCTGACCAAAAGGGGGAAAAGTGTAATAAAATAAGGCATCAGATGCTAAGAGAGATCAAATAGTGTCAAGAGGCTATTCTGGAGGCTACTCTTACGCAAGCTTCAGTTAGATAGTGCTAATTGACATGGTTTGCTAACCCCCAACCAACATCACTCCTGTTAACTCTTAAGAACACCTATGGCTCGAAATGAGACTCTAAAAGTTTCATGCACTAAGTTTGCTTTCTTGGAACCTATAATATCCAAAGGGTTCCTAAACCAGATAAATCCTGAAACCCAGAGGAACCAGCTTCTCCAAGATTATCAACTAATTACATCCCCCTATCCTTTAATGTGGTCACGCCTTCTCAACATGAAAAAGTCATAATTGGCATTGCCTATAGATCCCTGTTCTAGTTTGCTCGCTGCCAGAATGCAACACACCAGAGATGGACTGGCTTTTAATAAAAGGGGATTTATTTCATTAGTTCTTCAGAGGAAAGGCAGTTAACTTTCAACTGAGGTTCTTTCTTATGCAGAAGGCATAGGGTGATCTCTGCTGGCCCTCTCTCCAGGCCTCTGGGTTCCAACAACTTTCCCCAGGGTGATTTCTTTCTGCATCTCCAAAGGCCTGGGCTGAGCTGCAAGTGCTGAGATGAGGTATGCTGAGCTGCTTTGGCTGTGCTACATTGAGCTCTCTCATTTAAGCACCAGCCAATTAAATCAAACATCATTCTTTACAGCAGGCACGCCTCTTAGCCGACTGCAGATTTAATGAACAACAGATGAGGTTCACGTACCATTGGCTCACATCCACAGCAACAGAACTAGGCAGGTTCACCTGGCCAAGTTGACATCTGAACGTAACTACCACAATCCCTAAAGGTTGGGAGAAGGATCAAAGGAGAAGGAGGACTTATAACAGAGAAAATAGGATTTAACAAATGAATATGATTGCTGAATCACTATATTGATATTTCTTCTAGCCTCCAGTGTTTTGGAGCAGCTAGAAGGAAAAATCTGAAATAGTGGAACTGTAACCCATACCAAACTCTGAAATCTGTTCTGTAATTACTTGTTGAAGTGTACTTGTAAAATTATGGCTTTTTCTTTCTTTTCTTTGTATATATGTTATATTTCACAACAAAAAGTATTTAAGAACCTAAATTCACTTAGGTTAAGAATAATGGCCCCCAAAGATGTCTACTTCCTAATCTCTGGAACCTATAATTTTGTTACTTTATTTAACAAAAGGTACTTGGTAGATGTGATTAAGATCTAGAGATTATTGTGGATTATGTGGGTGGGCTAATATAATCACAAGGGTCCTTAAAAGTATAAGAGATTTGAACAGATATTTGCACACTAATTTCCAAAAGGTGGAAGCAACCCAAGTGTCCATCAGCAGATGAATGAATAAGCAAAGCTTGGTATATGTATATAATGGAATATTATTCAGCCATGAAAAGGAACAGAGTTCTGCACATGGGACAACATGGATGAACCTTGGAGACATCATGTTAAATAAAATAAACCAGACACAAAAGGACAAATATTGTATGATTTCACTGACATGGAATAAGCAGAATATGCAAATCCATAGAGTCAGAAACTGTAAAATACAGGGCCCAGGGTGAGGGTAGAGAATGGAGAGTTAATGCTCAGTGGGTACAGGGTTTAGGTGAAGAGTGATGGGAAAGTTTGGTATTGGACGGTGATGCTGGTAGCACCACACTGTGAATGTAATTAACACCATTGTGCTGGTCTGAAAGGATGCATGTACCCTACAAATACCACGTTTTAATTCTAATCCCATTTTGTAAAGGCAGCCATTTCTTCTAATCCCTATTTGGTACTGTATGTTTGAAACTGTAATTAGATCATCTCCCTGGAGATGTGATTCAGTCAAGAGTGGTTGTCAAACTGGATTAGGTAAAGAAGTGTCTCCATCCATTTGGGTGGGTCTTGATTAGTTTACTGGAATTCTATAAAAGAAGAAACATTTTGGAAAATATAGGAGATTCTGAGAGAGCAGAACAAATGCAGCCATGAGAAGCAGAGTACATCAGCCAGTGACCTTTGGAGATGAAGGAAAATGCCTCCCAGGGAGCTTCATGAAACAGGAAGCCAGGAGAGAAAGCTAGCAGATGATGCTGTGCTCACCATGTGCCCATCCAGATGAGAAAAAAACCCTGACTGTGTTTGACATGTGCCTTCTCACTTGAGAGAGAAACCTTGAACTTCATTGGCCTTCTTGAACCAAGGTATCTTTCCCTGGATGCCTTAGATTGGACATTTCTATAGGCTTGTTTTAATTGGGACATTTTCTTGGCTTTAGAACTGTAAACTAGAAACTAATTAAATTCCCTTTTTTAAAAGCCATTCTGTTTCTGATATATTGCATTCTGGCAGCTAGCAAACTAGAACAACCACTGAATTTAAGTGGTTAAAATGGAAAATCTTAGGTTATATATATGTTACCAGAATATAAAAATATTTTAAACCATAGAACTAAACAATATAATGAACCCTACTGTAAACTATGGACTACAATTAATAGCATAATTATAATAATATTGTTTCATCAA
This sequence comes from Myrmecophaga tridactyla, assembly GCA_004026745.1. Lineage (NCBI taxonomy): Eukaryota > Metazoa > Chordata > Mammalia > Pilosa > Myrmecophagidae > Myrmecophaga > Myrmecophaga tridactyla. Next base: position 14,423 of record PVIY010051189.1, read on the forward strand.
TTATAACAAAAATACCACACTAACACAAAGTGTTAATAATAGGAAAAACTGTGGTTGTGAGGCCGGGTGTTTAAAAATGCTGCACTTTCTGCATGATTTTTCTGTAAACCTAGAACTTTCCTGATAAGAAAAAAAGGTGGGGGGCAGAAGAGGAAGTCAGCATGATGTGATATAAAGAGGACTGCACTCACCTTTACTAGTTTTGAAGACAGGGGAAGAGGTGCAAGCCAAGGAATGTGGTGGGCTCTAGAAGTAGAAAAGACAAAGAAATAGACTCTCCTCTAGAATCTCCAGAAAGGAGCAAAGTCCTGCCAGAGGCTTCATTTCAGCCCAGGAATGACCATGTCAGACTCCTGATCTGCAGAAATGTGGGATAATAAATTTGTGTTTGTGTAATTTATTACAGCGGCCACAGAAAACTAACACAGTCATACAGTTTATGGGGGAATAAGGATTCAAGCCCAAGTTGGTATGGGTGTGTTTTCAAGACTGAGTCAACAAGATTTGCTGATATATAGGAGGTTTGGTGTGAGGGAAAGAGATGAGTCAGGAATGACTTCAAGGTTTTTCCTGGGAGCTGCCATTTACTGACTTGGAAAGACTGTGGGAAGAGAAGGTTTGGGGTAGAAAATTAGAAGTTGCATTTTGTACATGTCATGTTTGCAATGCCTATTAAATAATTCAGGCAGAGAGGGTGAGTAAGCAGTTAGAAATAGGGATCTGGGGCTCAGAGAAGAGGTTTAGGCTGAAGGATGGATGTGGAGTCTTCAGCATGAAGACGGTATTTAAAGCTATGAGATTGGATGAGTCCACCTAGGGAGAAGGAGAAGAGGAGGGGTCCAAGGATCGGGCTTTCAAATTTGGGGAGATAAGAAAAACCCTCAAAGGAGATGAGAAGGAGCATCTAGAGGCCCCGAAGAGGCTCATTGGAGCCCAAAATCCCTCCTGGCAGCTCTGATGAAATTCTGGAAGTTGAAAGACTGAGAGACCAGACAGTGATAACTGACTCGGTGGACCCAAAATGCTGACTCCCCATCTAGCAATGGAAAAAGCTAGGACTAAGTCCAATTTACACTGCAGAATTCTCAAAGCCTCAGGCATGGATGGCAGCAGATAACCATGGAGCTGGCACTAAGGCTGGGGGCTGGAGGTGGGCACTAGAACAAGAAGGGCTTTCTCTTTGAGGAACAGTGAGGCCATGGCAGTTACTTAAAACCTCTAGAGACTTTGTTTCCTCCACGACTAATCTATGAAATTGGGATGGCAGCCTATCTCACAATGGAAAGAATCATCTGCCATCACTGCTGCCACCTCCTCTCCAACCATTCTCTCTGGAACTTATTCCAACCCTGCGTTTGTCCCCCACTCCAGCAAAACCACTCTCGT
>PVIY010051190.1:0-15806 GCA_004026745.1 Myrmecophaga tridactyla
GGCAAATAATATTCATTCATTCATTAAAATGTTTGTTGAGGTGTCTACTGTGTCCCAGGGAGAGCCACAGACAGTAGGATACATTGGTGAGCAAGAGAGTCCCAATGTTTGTGAAATTTGCACTCTAAGGGAATGGAGACATTCAATGAATATTTAGAACAGGAATGAGCAAACCTTCTTGGGTGAAAGTCTAATGAAGTTTGCTAACATAGCCCCATATGTTCCACGTTTACACATTCAGCCTTGCCATATTATGTTAAAATAACAGGATGGTGTAAATTATTGAGATATATTTTCTTTCTCTCAAGAGGTTGTATTCATCAAGCGGGGAATGAAGTATAGCATTGCTTGTTCTTTAAACATTCCAAGATTAAAGAATTAGAAATCAGACATGTAAGATTATGAAGATGTTTGTATGAACAAATGCATTAGTGTTACTGTGAATTATTTCAAGAGTTCATAAATTGGTTTATTCTTTCCTTGCTTGATATAAACAAATCATTTTTTAAATATTTCAGAACAATTAGAACTGTGACTTATCATAGTTTCCTTATCCCCAGAGAGTTGGAGAAAATAGTTTCTTTCCATTGAACTTGCCTCCCACAAATGCTATGCTTATAAATAAATACATAGAGAACATTTTATTTTTAGAAAATACTAACATCTGAAAAGAGAAGGTGAAGATAATAAAAATGTATTTTTTATATTTGGGAGAAAAAATAAAGTCATTTGGAAAATAGTGATGAAGGAAGTTTTGTTCAAAGAATATGTTGGGAAAATATCATTTGTTATACTCATAACTGAGTATTAACATATTAATTATATGTGCTAAAATCTGTGACCAAATTCAAGAGAGATCAATGTTCAACACAAGTAAAATACTGCATATCCACCTTACATGTTATATAAAATTAAATGATAGGTATATCCTAATAATAATTATACATTTAAAGTTTTGTAACATAAATTTATATGGCAAGGGTAGATTGCATTAAATATACACTGTGATTAAAAGAAAGGCACTGTATAAATGAAAAATGTATGCCAAACTGTTAAGATTACAGACCACTGGATGTATTTAAATTTTTTCTATATAAACTGGTAACAAAATATCAGCAGTTAATAAATCTAATAAAGGAAATAAAGATGTTCATTGCCTTATTCATTCAACTTGTCTGTAGCTTTCAATATGTCCAAGTAAAAAGTTTTGTAGAAGGGGAACAAAGTAGTCACATTCTTTAAACAACAAAAATTCTAAATTTTCTGAAATATGGATGTTTTCATTTCATAATAATTTTTAAAGAGAAAATCAAAAGAAATGTCACAGAGGTGTTAATATTATGTGATTACATGAATTAATTTTCTATGTTTATAAAGAATGTATTAATTTGATAATAAAAAATAATATGAGGAACTTAAATATGCATCACATTTCATTTATGCCTTATATATGAACGAGGTATATATGCTATATATGATTTACGCTATGGTGCTGGCTTGAAATGATGTATATACCCTAGGAAAGCCATGTTTTTATCCTAATCCCATTTTGTAAAGGCAGCCATTTCTTCTAATCCCTATTTCAGCATTTTATGTTTGAAACTGTAATTAGACCGTCTCCCTGGAAATGTGATGAAATCGAGAGTGGTTGTTAAACTGGATTAGGTGATGACATGTCTCCACCCATTTGGGTACGTCTTGATTAGTTTCTGAAGTCCTATAAAACAGGAAACATTTTGGAGAATGAGAGATTCAGAGAGAGCAGAGCAGAACAACATAGCCAGGAGAAGCAGAGTCCACCAGCCAGTGACCTTTGGAGATGAAGAAGGAAAATGCCTCCCAGGGAGCTTCATGAAACAGGAAGCCAGGAGAAGAAGCTAGCAGATGACACCATGTTCGCCATGTGCCCTTCCAGATGAGAGAGGAACCCTGACCGTGTTCACCATGTGCCTTTCCAGATGAGAGAGAAACTCTGACTGTGTTTGCCATGTGCCCTTCCACTTGAGGGAGAAACCCTGAGCTTCATCAGCCTTCTTGAACCAAGGTGTCTTTCCCTGGATGCCTTAGATTGGACATTTCTATAGATTTGTTTTAATTGGGACATTTTCTCAGCCTTACAACTGTAAACTAGCAATTTATTAAATTCTCCTTTTTAAAAGCCATTCAGTTTCTGGTATATTGCATTCTGGCAGCTAGCAAACTAGAATAGCTATATACAACTGGATCATATGAAACAAATTGAAATAATGTTCAACTATTTCTTCCTTTCCTTTTTTCCTTTAGGAACACAAGAAAATACATTTCTTGAAGTATTGAGAGTAAACTTTAAAGTTATCATTAAACAAATGTCAAGATAAAAATAGACATTTATCACAAATCATCTCTTCCTTTTTAAATATCTGACCTTATAAAAATGTATGAAACACAAAATGTACCACAGTGAAAACAGCTGAAAGTTTCTTCCCAAATTTCAATGATCTTGCTTTTTAAAAGAAATTCAAACAGTTGATTTCACTTTGACAAGTTTGGATTTTCTTTACCATTCCTGGAAGATGTGGCTGGTATTGTTATTAGGCAAATGGTAGTTTACACATGCATCACCCCAAAATATTAAGCAGGATACTTATAAAATACAAACAGCAGGAGAATAACACTTGCAAATAAAAATATCAAATATTAAAAATCACATATCTCTTAATGATATTGATTATTCAAAATGAGTTCTGAAATAGTATCTTCTATGTTAATATTACAAATTACTTTTCTAATGTGATGATTTGATATGTAATAAATATGCTTAAAAATTTTATAGAATATACCAAATAGTTTCTAAGAATTATACTATGTTTAGTAGCAGCAAATTATAGCAATGAAAATACCATTGACAGAAGGAAATGAAAATAAATATTTAGAAAAATAAGTAGTTAAAATTTCAATCCAAAGAAATATTTTAAACAGCAGAAATATTATTTCATGATGATTTCAGTGATGGGATCTTCTATGGTTATTTTAAATTATAATTAAAAATTTATAGTGGCATTTTTACAACATTTAAACTAGAATTGTACGTGAAACCTTCACATTCCCTTAGCTGTAAGGAAATATTCAGCTCTGAGTGCTTTCTAAACATCACTCAAATGGCCTCAGAAAGACAGCAAAAAATCTCTCTCTGGGCAGAAAAATAGAAAGAAGAAAAGTGATTAGCTTTGATTTCTTTTCACATTTCTACTTATTCTTGCCCCAGATTCCTCAGAGTCCAAAAAAAACCAGAATGAATTTTAAGGAGTCATTTTGTAAACAATGTTCAATTCCTTTACAATTTCCTTGTGTCTGCATAAAGCTACTAGGACAAGTGCCAGCTAATAATCTACTTCAATTCATATTCAATTAAACCAATTCATAGCAAGGAAATAAGGAGTCACTGTACAGATTATTTAATTGACCCCTTACTGAATGTGTAATTTTTGCACCTGGATCAATTCAAATGCCCTCATTCCCAGCTCATCCCTCCTGCCTCTTTCCCTAAGACTACCCAGCAATAAATCTAACTGTTCATCAATTCAGACTGTTTGTATTCATGTAAATCATTGAGGGGTAGGGCTGGCCAAAGGGGAGATTGCATCCCAACTACAATCACACAACTTCTTTACATAGCAAACCTGTTCAAAATATAATTTTAGAAATAGACCCTTTTTCTCTTTTTCTCCTTCAAAGTAAGTTAAGTATAACAATTATTTTCTTTTCCTGAAATAGCCTATGATATTTTAAATTTTTCATCCAAATTAACAAATCAGATGCTAGTTAAAACCTGGTAGACTTGGGCAAAGTATTATTTTAAAAACCTCAAAGCCGGTCATAAAGCCAAAAAAAAAATGTGTACCTTAGAATATATTTTGTACATTTTGGTGTATTTACTTTTTATATTATATTTTTCGTACTTTGGGGGAATTACTGGAGAAAAATTTATTGGAGAAAGCAAAGACTAGGAATCCTGGAAAGCAGCAAGATATTGTCAATAGGACACTGGGTTTTGAGTTGATACAGTTAGATTTCCATTCCTGAATTTCCAAATTAATACTTTGATTTAACAGGGCTCATTCTCAAAATCTTAAACTCCCTTTTCCTGTAATGATAGCTCCATCTCTCACAGGGTTTATTGGAATTGCTTCTGTCTCCTATCCATGCTTCCAATCTTGCCTTGTGAAATCTATTATCCACACTGGTCTCATAAAGAGCTCTCTATTATTCAAATATTCAAATGTAACTCCTCTGCTTTAAAATCCTACAGCTTTCTCTGTTCCACACTATAGCAGTGCTTGTCAGGTTATGTTATATAAAGAAATAGCAGAGGTGCCTCAAGGCATGCCTTGGGGAAAGGAAGGGAGAGCTAGCTGACTTCTTTAGTTTCTAACTCCACCCCATTTTATCCAAAGAAACTGAAAAAGTTTCTATTTCATTTGTTATCAATTGGATTACAGTTTTCAACTTACAGAACCATTTAAAAATGATGAATAAGCAGGTTGTCTGAATTCATTCACGCGGCAGGTCTCTTTGTTGAGGTTCAGGCCAAAATTTCAGACTTTACACTTGTGGCCGCTGGTGTACTGAATGAAATATACCCTTTGAACATGTACTCTTCTATTTCTTCTTGTTTGAATACATTTACATGCTCTGAGTCTCCAGTTAAATCCTACTTCATTCATTCCATTAATTCAGCCCCAAATGATTTTGTAAGATACAATTTGGGGGAAAAAAAGCTGGGTAGATATTCCTTCTATGAACTCCTTTTTGTTTATATCATACTATAGTGCTTACACCTTAGCTTAAAGCACATTGCTTAGGGTGAGTCCTAGCCAGGGCTTTCTGTTATATCTTAATCACGTTAGCATGTCCTTTATTTTTTGCATAATAGGTAATCAATAATTATTTATTTGAATTTAACCCAAAGGGTGATAAAAATAATCAGTTGAGCTGATTATAAACTAGAACTGTAACGGAATTTAGAGTACACTGGCTAATGGAAATGGGATACTGGACACAATTAGGTAAGTTTTGAAAGTCTTTACAAAATCAAACTGAATGGGCTTGACTTAAAGATGGGTCTGATTTTCTGGCCAGAAACTCTAAATTGAAGAAAGCTCAGAAGAGATCGCCAGACTCTCAATCTGAAATTGTAATAATAAAATCACAATTGTTTCCTATAAAGAAGAAAAGGAAGATACGTGAGGAAGGGAGATATGTTTGAATAGACTGATGTGGGCTCACTGGAGCTCTCTTGATGAACTCAGAATACAAACATTAAGGAGAATGATGGAACAAAGTCAAAGAAACCAAAGGACAAATACAAAAGAAAGGCAGGAACTTCAAGAATGTTGAAGAAATAATTGAGCAAAAGCTCATAGAATGGGGAAGGGAGGGGGCAGTGGAGGGTGAAGCAAAGCCTTTTTATGATTGTTGGGGAAAATTTTAAAAAGTGGGATTTAAAAAATGGCAAATGCTTTGCTTGGGTCTAAAGGATAGAAATGTAAGAGACAAGAGAGAAAGCAAAATTAGTTGTTTCAGACTCCTGCAATATTTTTAGATTCGTATAATGATCTAGGGTTAAAAATTGTGGGATTGACTATATTAAGAGAACAAATTCAGATCACGACATGTAAGCAGATTTTATCTAGAACCAAACTTTGTTCTTCTGTAGACTTCCCATCTCTTTTAATGACAACTAATCCTTTCATTTGCTTGTACCTAACATAGCCTGTTCTTCTTCATCTTGACCCAACTGTCAGCCCTATTGCAGGTTCCTCTTCCTATGCCCAGATATTCAGATGACCTCCCTACTCATCTCCCTCTTTTATTCAAATGTCAGCTTCTTAAATGTGGCATTACCTGATGACCATATCTTAAATATAACCTTCCCCTTTTACTTTTCCCCATAGAATTATTACCTGCAAATACTTTCTTGGTAATATTCAAAATGGTGCAGGACAGTATAGCACATAGTAGACACTCAATAGATCCTCACTGAAATAAAGAATGAATGAATGACTTACTTCAAATGAGCTCAGAGTATCATCCCAAAGCACAAAGGTGTATGAACAAATGTTCATAGAAAAATCTATTATTGGTCTATGGCTAAAAGCTCCTAAAAACTGCTGTCCCGTATGTTGACCATCGTCATAATAATAGATCACTAAATTGTGCTTCATCGTCTTTGAGGAATTGTGGACAATGACAGAAAGGGAAGCATAAGGACAAAAAAAAAAAAGATAAACAGGAAGAAAAAATTGTGAATGACTTTGATATGGACCCAAATCATTTATCGGTCAAAACTAGCTTTTATCTAAACCTACCGTTCTGAGTTACCTGAATCTACCTTGAGTCTGTGTCTGTCATTGTTTTGAGCTATTTAAAGATCCTGTTAAATTGTACACAACTGATCGCAATGCAAATGAATCATTTCCACAGAACCTGTACAATGAATTTTGTCAGTACTTCCCTGCCCATCCCACAGCAAGATAGACTTGTATCTCACTGTAATTTATTTCAAGATTACATATTTTTTGTGTATGGATGATTCTTTGAATTGTTCTTTAAACGATTTGTAACTTCTTACTCAACTCCTCATGAAATAATCAGTTAAATAATTTCTGACACTTTTGTAACTGAGAAATTAGCATTTAAAGCATGATTTTGATTACTGAATCATTATATAGATGTTCTTTTTTGCTTTTTGGTATGTTGGAGTAGACAGAGGAAAATATATGAAATCTCTAAATTGTAATCCACCTGTTCAATCACTGACATTGATTGCATAGCCTTTATTTTTTGCCCTATGAGTATAAAAACCTTGTGACCAAACTTCATTTGTACCCATTTATCTAGTTGTTCAACTTCGGAGTCTTGTTATTATCCTAAACCCTGCCCATCTTTTTCTCTAATAAAACTAAAATAATTACTGCAGTTCAGGGAGACAGATTTTGGGCCTCTAGGCCATCTGCTCTCCTACTACACACTAGAAATAAACTTTTTCTGTCTTTGAAGCCTTGGTGTCTCAGGAATTAGTTATTTGAGTCCATCAGGCAAAATAATCCACCACCTTTGTCCAGTAACACATTTATTTTATATTTGCATGAAGCACATGATTATATTATTTTAAAAAGTATCCTTTAACAGAACTGAGAGTTTATTACATGCCAGATTTATCTAATTTAACCCTAACTACAATACTATGAAGAAACAAAGCCATATGTGTTCCCCAATCTCACAAAAAAAAATGGTATCCAGCTTCAAGAATAACAAATTTGACAACAAAACTCAAAGATTAGTGAAAATCTAGAAAAGAAAGTAGTGGTTATTAAAATGGAAGATGTTTTTAAAAAGACATTCAAATCAGGCTTCAATTTATTATTTTGGTAGCGCTCCCAGGCAGGTATATCAGGAGAGTGCTGTACATGGTTTGTCAGCAGGCTATTTGGCCAAAATTTTCATGAAGTGTGTGAAATTGGAATGGCAAATGGCTTTACTTAATCATCTTATTTGCTTGAACTCCCATTTTACCCAGGAAACTACAAAGAAGAAATACAGAGCAACCAAAGCAGGCTGACATGCCAAAGATCCCTTACCAGGCTGATAGAAACCTCTGTCCTTGCTAGAAAAGAGGGACTGTAATAAAACAAGTCCAGCTGATGCCAGCAAGTCTGCTCACCCTGACCAGATAGTCACAGCCTTACACCAATGTCCTGCTTGTGGACTGTGACCCAAAGACAACCTGCTCTAGACAGCTTAAGTTCCCCTTACAGCTCACATAGCTAATGTTTCCCCCACAACTTGCATCTCCCTTGCCCTCTCTATCTGTTCACATTCTCCCTTTGACCTAGAGAGCCATGTAAGCTGCCTTCCAGAGCCCAGTCCTTTTGTGATACCTCTTTTTGGGTGCTGCTCTGTCTCCATGCTACTTTAGCTCAAAAAACTTCTGGCCATTGGTTTTCAGAGCCTGTTCATTCTGTTTTCAGCTTGACAAGTGGCAGTTGAACAAAATTTAAAAAAATAGGACTGAATGACTTAATAGTAATGCATCTAAAATATTACTCAAGAATTAGAATAACTGAGGGCATATTATTTTCACATTTTAACATTTCAAACTGACGATAATTTACAAAACTACTATCCTTTGGAAAATAATTTTAGCTTTTGTTTTAGGATATTTAGCATATTATTTAAATATCATTAAATAGTATTTAGCATATCATTTTCACATTTTAACATTTCAAACCGACAATAATTTACAAAACTACTATCCTCTGGAAATGAATACCCTTTAGGAAAAGGCCACAATAATGATCCAAGGAGAAATCCATCCAGAACATGAAACCTAATTACATGGGATCCAGTTGAAGGAAAAGGGAATGTTCTTTCTGGTTGGGTGGGTGGGCTGGGAGTTGGGGAGAGAAAAGGCAGGGGGTGAGGGGAGGGGATGGACAGAGGTGGGACACAGAGGGGAAATTACCTATGTTCAAATAAATGAATGATGACCGTATGGGGGAGAGAAAAAATTTGACCAAATAGCCTGCTGACAAAATGGAAGTTTATTGGATGATAGATATGTCCAACGATGACAATATCAAGAAGATACTTTCAATGATTAGAAGTATCTGACTTCTTCACAGGAACTTATAGAGGATATGAAACATTGAAGGGGAGATCTTCTAAATGATCCATATTTTGGGTCAGTTTTTTTTTTTTTCCAACTTTTTCAGCAGAATTCATTGGAAATTCAGATTTAACAATTACCTGAAAAGTTTGTTCTATGGAGTCAGTACAGATCTACTTTGAAGGTTGCTCTTCACTCCTCAATGTTGATGTGCTGTGATGAGCCTTGCTGAATTTTAATTGAAATTTACACATTTATATTACAATTTTATTTTGCTGTTGTTGTTGTTTTTGTTTTTCTTTTTTCAACATTTGTTCATAAGAATGCACCATCATTCGCCAATCTACTTTCCAGTCAGTGCTTCCTTCAGCCACCTGCATTCATCAGGTATCATGTATGGTGGCCAAAGTCCACAGTCCATGAACACTCTCAATTTTAGATAATTTCATTGTTTCCAAGGGAAGAAAAAAGCAATAAACATACCCTCACCAAGTAGGAAATCTAAACCTCCTTTCAACTCTTGTCCATCCCCTATTACTTACCTCTGCTATTGCTGTGGTAGTGCTGATGTTTTTCTTTTAACCATAGTCCATAGCATGCAACAGCAATTTTCCCCCTCTACTCTGGACTTGAACATTCTTTGTACATGACTCATACCTTTGAAGTAGTTCTTGCAAGAATGAATATATATTTCTAGTGTTAATCAGTGGGACACCTGGGTCTATACAGCCCCTTTCAATCTTGTTCATCTTCAATATGGTAATATTACTTACAGACCCACTAGAGAACTGCACTAAATTCTACCTATTCCCTTACATTGGAGTCCCATCTCATTAGCTAACCGTTCATCCATCTCTAGCATCTGTGCATCTCTAGGTCCCCTATATTCTGTATTATAAGACTCTAATTTTACCTTTACCATAGTCATAAAAGTGGAATCATACAGTATCTATTTGTTTTTACTTTATGTATAGAAAACCTCATTACTTAAAAATAAAGGGATTAATCTCTAATTACACTTTTGTATAGCCTAAAATATTCTCACATTTTTTTAGAAATTTAGAAATTTTCCCTTAGCAACTATGTATAAGGGATAAATACATATATGAATCAGGTTTATTTTGGCCATCACTTGATTTGCAGTACAAGTGATGTACTAAAATATTACTACAACATTGTAATATTTTACCACTTTCACTTTAAAGTCATATCTCATGTTTTTTTTGCAAATATTCAAGGTAATATATAAAATAATTTAATGAAATGAGATGGGACTTGAAACCTAAGATGTACTTTTAAAGTAAAGAAAATCCTAAAACAAAAGCTAAAATTATTTTCCAAAGGATAATAGTTTTGCAAATTATTGTCAGTTTGAAATGTTAAAATATTTAATATGATTTTTCTATTAAAAATAAGAAAATGAATTTAAAACTGAGAAATTACTTATAAAATATTAATTACTTAGTTATCACCAGAAGATATTAAATGAATTTATTAACTATGAATAGCACTTTTACTTCTATGACTATGAATACTTACTTTTACTTCAATTTAGAAATTTATTTTGATGATACTGTTAAAATTTTTTGATCTTAGGTATTCATTAAAGAAACTGAGTTTATATCCTTTATCTAAACATGACAATATGTCATTAAACACACTGTACTTAATGGAAAGATTAAATGTCAATTTCCATATAATATTTTGACTATTTTTTCCTATTAAGCTATAATGATCACTGCCAATATTTTTGCCCTATGTGTATTTTCAAATACGTATCTGAGTTGGGATAACATCCTCATTGCTTTCATTTTGAATATGAATAACTGAATATGGACCTTAAAGTAAATTCCTGAATGTAGCAATTAAAAGTGTTTTTCAAACCAAGCATTAATTTCTTTAATCAATGAAGAAACATGAGAAAACATTTTAAAAATTAAAGTCTCATTTTTTAAAAAATTCAAAGTTTCATATTAACTTACTATAATGGAATTTAAGAGTATGACTTCAAAATCGAAGTGAAATTATTCACAGAAATGGAGGGGGAAATCAACAAAGACCAGCAAGTACCACAGGGGTATTTGGGGACAGGCAGATGGACTATTTATACCATTTTCCATTGATACAGCTTTGAATCAGACAACTTAACTAGGAACATATTTATAAGGTAAACATGGATTCCACAAACTGATATCCAATCTCTTAAAAGCAAAACAACCCCTCCATTTCCCTCTTTTAGCTTCTCTTCAATTAGTTTGTGTCTTTTTCATTTACCTTTACCTCAGCAAACAGAATCCTGGACACAGAAATCACTAAAAGAATCTATTCAGGCCACTGGTCCCTCTTTTCATCCAGCTCCACATTTAACAGGCCAGAGCTCAGCATTCATGGTCAATGTCCAACAGTACTCCCTCTGTTGGGTTGAGGGATACTTTACATTTAATAGTTCAATATCCCCCAAGCCTGAACAGGGGAATCAATTCAAATATCTCTGAGGCCATGTCTACTGACTACCCACTAAAGGCTTTATCTGGCCCAACAGTCCCAACAACTAAGAGACCTCTTTTCCATGACCAATAATCTACAAGAACCCAACTTCTCTCTACTGCCAACAATAGTTATACACATCCAGAGACAGGATGACTCTTTTGTTATTTAAGCTAATTTTTTTGAGTTTCAGTTTTCTTCATTTCTAAAAATGAAGAATACATTTGTTGCTGTAGGTAATTTTCAGAATTAAATGATATAAGGCAAAGAAGAATTTCTAGCATTTAGTAACACACTAAAAATGTTAGCTTCTTCTTAAAATGACTTTCCTGATTATTTTATTTACGTTTACCTATTATCTTAACAAATGAGGAAGAAAATAAGTAGAATTGTAGAATATGGAGTTACAGAACTCTAGCACATATAAATATTTACTATATGAGAAAGATGACTGCTCATGTAAAAATGGACAGACTAATCAATAGATGATATTGCAATATTTGTATTTTTATACTGGAGAAAAAATTTAGATCTCTATGCCATATGATACATAAAAATAAATCCTAGAGAGAACAAAACAATGAAATAAACTATTAAGTAAACAGAAACACATGTAGACAAATATGAACATACTCTAAACACGCATACATCCAAAAATAAACTAGAAAGTTTGAAGAAATTCATGAATTTGTCTTTTTTAGAAGACATCACTTCTACATGTGCAAGTTAATCTTCATAAATAAAAATTGAAATATAGGGGGTACTAGGGGAGTTCAGCAGTAGAATTCTCACCTGCCATGCTAGAAACATGAGTTCAATCCCAGTCCATGCACTTCCCCCCCCACCCAAAAAAAAAAAAAAAATCCACAAATGGTGCTGCAGTAACAGGATAGCCACATGGAAAAAAGAATGAAATGTGACCCCCACCACACAGCATATAAAAAAATTTAAATATAATGACTAGCTAAAAGATATTTATTATATATATGTCATATAAAGCATTAATATGTTACTATATTTTTACAAAGAATAATTCATAAACAAAGGCAAAGAGTGATTAAAATAGAAAAATAGGCAAAATACATATGAAAAATTATCTTAAGAAAAATAAAATGACCACAACATGAAAATTTCCCCCTCAGCTTTTTTTTTAAAGGATTTTATTTAAGTGTCGATACATGAGGATTTTTGTTGGTTTCAGTTTTTTGTTTCTGAATTTTTGGTTGTTTGTTAGTAAAAATAAAACAGCATGATCATCTCTAGAGTATGGGAAAGATTCTAAGAAACTGATATTCTTAAAATTGATGATGGAAATATAAATTTGTATGAACTTTCTAAATGAGAGACTTTAAATATTCATCAAATGGTTAAAAATGTGCATATTACACTTCTAGAAACTTCATCAGGGAAATATTCAAAGATTTTTCTATGAAGAAAATAAAAGTCAGAAACTACCTGAGAATAAAAATTGGGGGAACTTATTATTAAATTACACTACAGCCAAATGATTTAATACTCAGAAACCATTTTAAAAGTTTGAGTAGAAGAATATGTAATGATATTGAAAATATTTATGATATACTGCTAAAGTAATGAAAACTTTATAAAATATTCGTATGATTCATAATAGATAGCCTGATAGATTGAAAAATGATGGATGGATAGCTAGTATAGAAATTATAAGTGGTTTATTTTCATCCTTGTTCAATATCAATCAGTGAAATCACTTTCCTGGGTTTGAATTCTAGTTTTCTCATCACGCTATGACTATGGATTCTTAAACTCTCTGAACTTCACTTCATCACTTCTGAGAGACTGGGACAAAAATAATAAAATATAAGGCTTTACAAAAATTTCTCTCCACCATCCACATTTTCTAAGGAGGTTTTTATGTTTATGTTGACAAACTTCCGCTAATTAGGATAAAAGGAGAGAGGTAATTGGTTTACCTAAAAAGTCAGATAGCCCCAGAAGTAAAGAGAAAACCTGTAGAACTGAGAGCGAAAGATAAAATGAGGAAAATTAGAGAACTGGTATGGACTACCAACTCTCTTCTTAGAGAGAAGAATAGACCATTTTGAGTAGATGCCATGGGTTTAGAACTTTCAGGAGATGCACATGTGAGAAGGACTTTTAAAAAATGCGTCTGTGTTAAGTGCTGTAGGAACCACACTTGTGAGCCCTCAATAGTCAATTAGCAATGCTTATATTTCTCTTTAAACATAATTGAAGGTGCTTATGCATGTTTGGATGTTTTATTACTTTGAGGTTGACTTCATCAGAAGTCTTATTATTGTCAGGGTTACTTATAAAATAGAGATACTAATATACTTCATAGGTGGTTGAGGGGATTCAGTGATATAGCCTTCCCGAGGCAGTGATAACTAATACACAGGTATTACAGTGTGTTCTTTTATTATCTTTATACTGTAGATATGGGTAGGTGGTATATAAAGCAATTAAGTGTCTTGCCCAAAGTTAAATATGGAATTATGTTTTAGTTAAGTAAAGGAACCATTTATAGAACATTTTTATTACCTCACACCAATTAACTACTACTAAATTTACCCTTTATTCACTGACCCTATACAATAAAATGATGCCGCTGTATAAGGGAAGGTATGAAGGAAATAATTAATAGGAAAACTGCCCTGTTTTATATTATCTAGCCTTAGCCCAATCTATGTATGTTATTAAATAGTTTGTCTCCCTCACTCTGAACATAATAGTGAAATCTAAATATTAAAAATAGTATGTCTCCAAATTGAGGCAGTATCAAGAAAACATGTATCTGTTTTTAGTCTTGTAAATGAGAAGCAGCATGTTGGTACAAGTTAATATTGTTATAGGTTGAGTTGTGACCCCCAAAAGATATATTGAAACACTGAATCCCATTACCTGTGAATATGACTTTCTTTGCAAATAGGACCTTTGCAGATGTATTCAAGTTAAATAAAGTCACTTTGGATTATGGTGACCCCTAATCCAATACGACCGGTTTCCTTACAAAAGTAAGACGAGGGGCACAGGGAGAAGAAGGCCACGTGAAGATGGAGGCCGAGATTGTAGTGACGTAACTACCAGCCAAGGATGTCCAGGATTGTGGGTATATTTAGTCAGGGTTCTCTAAAGAAACAGAACCAGTAGGAGATATCTATAAATAGGAGATTTATAAAAGTGTCTCACATAATTGTGGGGGATGCAAGAGTCCAAAATCCATGAGGCAGGCTGCGAGGCTGGCAACTCCAAGGAAGGGTCTCAACGAAGGGTCTCCACAGGAGAGGCTTTTTGGCTGAAGAAGAAAAAAAATTCTCTCTTCTCCCACAATAGTCTTCAACTGATTGGCTTCTCATGTTTGTGGAAGACATAGCCTTAGTAGAGTGCAGATATAATTAGTCACAGGTGCAATCAACTGACTGATGATTTAATAAATCGACCTACTTGTTCATCAAACAGCCATGAAATATTTTTGCAGTAATAGTTAGGCCAGTGCTTGCCGGCCCAGACAATGGGGCACCATCACCTGGCCAAGTTGACACCTGAACCTAATTATCAAAATTGGCAATCACCAGAAACCGAAGCTTCCCCATGGAATGGATACACAGGAAACGTGACCTTGCCAATTACTTGATTTGGGGCTTTAGGTCTCCAGGGATCCAAGGAAATAAGTGTCTGTGGTTTTAAACCATGAGTTTGTGGTACTTTGATACTGCAGTCCTAGGAAATTAAGACAATTTTAAACAAGATCGATTATAGCTTGTTACTTTTTTTTATCTTGATGTGCAGCATAATAAGGATGACAGTCACATTTGATTCTCCATATAGAGAAGCCCTAATTGTGATTATGGAGAAGAAATATAAGCTCAAAGAGAATCAGAAAGTTTCTACTATTTAGAAGGCTGTAAAACTTAAGCTACAACAAAAGAGCAATGTTCTTTTGTTGTTGTTGTTACTGTTGATTCCTTCTGTAGTTGTTTTGTTTATTAATTATTTTGGACGTGATCATATGTCCCATTTCCTACAATTCATAAGCAGACAAAGCAATATATTCTTTGGAGAGTTAAAGGTTGGAATAGCATAAATTATTTTGAATTTTCAGTATATGAATACAACAAATAGTGTAGATAAAAATTATAAAACAATTATTTGATATACTAAAAGTCTCTTAGGTAATATTTCAATAAAAATATGGTTGCTGTTACCAGCATAATTCATAGCAAGTTCTTTTCACAGAAGATTAAACATTTTTTGGAAAATAAATGTATTTTATTAGCTACTGTTGCATTTTCTTAATCACAATACCAATAGCATATATTTGCTTTTAACCTGGAAATTCACTTGTAAATTTTAGATCATAAGAACATGATATTAGTATTTTATATCATTTGGATTTAAAATGTATCAGTTATATGTTATTAATTCAGTTTATTTTTAAATGTAGTCATATCTATTTGAGGTAAAATCAGGTACTTATAAACATTTTATCAGTTAAATTATGCCAACATCTAACATTTCTTTTACTACATTTTAGAACTTCAAATTATAATTTAAAGACCAGAAAAGGACTTTAACATCAAATAAGTCTTGACAACACTTTTATTGAACATTGAATGTTTAAGAGCTGCCCTTAGAAATATGATCTAATAATTTAAAATAGTTCTTAAGAGTGTGA
>PVIY010051191.1:0-15811 GCA_004026745.1 Myrmecophaga tridactyla
CTTAATACACTTTAATAATGGGGTCAACACCTTCATTATCCCACAAGGAAAGGAAATAAAAATTTCCTTTTTCTTCATGCTTTCTTCTGAAAGATGTGACCAGACATTGTAAGATGGTTGCGACTAGTTGAAAGCAAAAGCTCTTTCTAGGATAAAACCAAAATCAAAATTACTAGCTAATAATCTGTTACCAAAAATAGTAATTCACTCAGTCTTGTAGGCAGGGGAGTAGAAGAGGTATCCACTGTCCATATCCTTATTTGAAGAAAACAAGAAGAGTCCAAATAAATACCAGGCAGTGAATCTATGGGCACTTAGAGGCTGAAAGCACTAAGCAGTAAAGACAGCAGGGGTTTTGTTGACTCACAGACCCAAAGTGAAAAGCATTCTGTCACAGATGAGCCATGTGCCCCTAGGCTAATTACCTAACCTCATCCAGCTTCAATTTTTTCATCTATAGAAAAGAGATAATAATACCACCTCAAAAGTTTCTTAGAAGAATTAGAGATTGTCTACAGAAAGTACCAGGCATACAGTAGGAGCTCGATAACTTGTGGTTATTCTGGAAAATTAGATATTGGCCTTTATTTCCATTCCTCCTTTGTGATAACGTATTTCTAAAAAAGGATAATGAGAGAGAAAAAAAGGATAATGAGAACTAGCAAAAGAACTCTTAAATATTCGTGTTCTTCCTGGAGATATTTAATACTGCCAGGAGACCTAAAATCCAGCAAAAAAGGAATGTAAGCTAGTGACATGGCCAATCCCCAGGACTCTGTTATCTCACATTCCCAAATTAACACTCTCTAACAAATCGAGTAGCATCAAATGTGTATTACATTGAGAATAATTTTTGGAACCCATGGGAAGGACATAAGAAGGAAGGTAGGCAGCACAGTGCCCGGAAGATCATAGGCATTTAATAACTATTTGTTGAATGTGCAAATGATTAAGTGTATGAATGCTGCATGTGTCTTGGAGTCATAAATATTCACCTTGCCACTAAGAATTTGAAAACATAAGGGACTGCTTTTATGCATTGGGTCCTTGGAATTCTAGTTATAAGTGCCCTGCATTTGCTCCTAGTGATTAAATCACTTAACCAGCTCTCTGGTGCTGTATAATGGCCTTTTCACATAAATGATGTGAGGGTATTGTGGGGTGGCCTCAATTTCAGCTCTCATTCCGCTGGTGTTTCAGTTGCCTTGTCATACAGCTTCTAGTGCTAGATATTAAAATGCAAAAAGAACTGTTAAAGAGACACTGAATTGTCTGCAAAAAAAAAATCAAAGACAGAGCTGAGCAGTTAGAAATCAGTCAATATAGTGTCTGCTCTCATTATTGAGGGATGCTTAATCTCATTATTCAGTTTCAGGAGCAGACAGGAGGCATGAAGTAAAATTCAATACAGGCAATATGTATTACTTTGAGTTAGCAACAGCTAGGGTAATGTAGCAATTGCCAATTTCAGCATAACTTTACCTGTCAATAATATGACTATTTAATCAAAACATTGTAAGAATATCTATTTTTCCAAATACTACATATTAACATGTTTTAATCTATTAAAAACATGTCAAATGCCCCATCAAATACAGAAAGGCTACAGAAATTTCACCTGCGTGAGGCTCAGAATGTTGATATAAACTACTAGAGTAATGTTTTGGGACTTTTTCTAGAACAAGTCATGTAAATGCAATGCTATCAAAACAGAACTGAGAGGATTAATTCAATTATGTATGTAAATGTGCTTTGCAAATAGTTGTATCTATGTACAATGACATTATTGTTTCTTTTTCAGCCAGGGTGCATGTAACATACAACCAGATCACCTTCCTATCCTTACCTGCATTTCTTTAGAGGCAAGAATTCTCGTTTTCCTTTTCTTACTGAGATTGTAAAAAGCAATCTCATCCCATCAGAAGCCACCATATTTCAGAAATGAAGTGTTTAATGGCTGGTAATTACATTACAAAGTTTGCACATCATTCGGGTATCATTCAGGAGAAAAGACATAGTATGTTACTGCTGTTATTAAACCCTGAAGACCCATTAATCGAGAATATAAAGATCAACCACTTGTTTTGTTAAGTAATTAACTTACTCTTTCCCATAGCTCCCACTCAACCTTAGAATGATTCTGTTTCTCATTGGCAATGAGATTTTCCAACAATATATTGAAAAGGGCAACTGAAAGGTGATGCCAATTAATTGCCAAAAGTAATTGTCATTTTGTAATCACATTAATATCTAATTTGTTGCCACTAGATCCTTAAAGTGCCAATTACACATCTCTGCTTTAATGTATTAATAAAGAAAGCAATCATGCGTTTATTGCTTTTATAATTCCTGGGATAATTATACCACAGTCTGAAGGTAGGTTTCTTCTGTGAGTCAGTGGACTCAGCAAACCATGCTGAAGGCTCCAATGGTTAGGTAATTAACATCCCAGAACTGGCACATTAGAGCTAAAAATCAAACACTCTTAGCCACTCCATTTGAAGTACCTTAGGGTCATTCCATGGAATGAAGAAGTGAGGAAGTGAGAGGCCACCTCTGTAAAACAGTCTCTTCCCTTTTTCTCCATTCTTCCCCCACATTGGAGCCAAATAGAGAGAAAACCTTGTTCAGGAACCAGAGGTGGTTCCAGGTTGGTTTATAGGTCATGCATTCTTGAGTGGGCTTGTGATCCAGGAGAAGCTGCATTTCTGGGCTACTCCTGACTCACCTTCATCTTCAGTAAACCCTATCCCTGTCTGAGGTGAGGTCGAAGACCTCTACAGCATGGAGGAGGAAGCTGGGGGGCTAAAGTGGTTGTCTGGAGCTGAGGTCTTCAGGGCAGAGTTTCATTATTGAACCTGAAATTCAGTGAATTCCCAGATCCTAAGTCAGCTCCTCACTGTAGAGATACAAATCCATTTGGCAGATAAATAGAACAGTTTTAAGGAGTCTCTATTTTGCATTATATTTCCCTTCTACTTTTAGTAGGAGTAACTGAGTTTCAACTCTGTATTCTTTCTTATCATAAAGGTACAGCATTGCCTGCCTTTTCTCCACATTTAAGATTGAAGCAGTCACAGTAAGAACTCTCTGGAGTTATACACGTCACAGGATAAGGATTCATCAGTATATCTGCAGCAGCCACTCTCTTTTTCCATAAAGGATTCTGCACAAGTTGCTTCTCCAGGTGCCACAGTCCCACTGATATTACCTTTTTCATTCTACACTGAAGTCTAGTACAGAGATCAGGAAATTAAGGTGTGTGTGCCAATCCAGCCTACCACCTGTTTGTTTGTTTTAATAAAGATTTATTGGAACACCGCCCATTCACTTACATATTGTCTATGGTTGCTTTTGCCCTATAACAGCAGAGTTGAATAGTTGCAGAGATCGTGTGGCCCACAAAACCTAAAATATTTACCATTTAGCTCTCTACAGAAAATGTCTGCTGATTCCTATTCTAGTTAGAGGAAGGGGGTGTTCATCTGACATTACAGAGTCTTTTCCCCAAAACTAATGGCCTTTATCAGGTCTTTAATCTTACCCTGCTTAATGTCTCCCTGTTCTTTTCTCTGGATTATTCTTTCTAAATTACAGCATCTTCTCTAAGTACTAAAACTTAACTCACTACAACATTTCATTCATACACTGCTGATGACTTTGAGAAAAATTGTCCCAAGGAAACTCACAAAGGCACTTGATAACATCTCCTTTTGCTCAGTAGCCTGATATACTAGTTAGGGTTCTCTAGAGAAACAGAATCAAAGCAAATATTCATAAATATAAAATTTATAAAAGTGTCTCACGTAACCATGGGAATTTAGAGTCCAAAATCTATAGGGCAGGCTGTGAAGCTGACAATTCCGATGGAGGGTCTGGATGAACATCACTGGAGAGTCTCATTGGCTGAGGCAGGAAGAGAGCCTGTCTCTTCTGAATCCTCCTTAAAAGATCTTCAGTGATTACATTAAGCATCATTCACTGCAGAAGACACTCCCCTTGGCCAATTACAAATGGAATCAGCTGTGGATGTAGCCTACATGATCATGATTTAATTCTATGAAATTTAAATGGACAGGCCAGCACTTGCCCAACCAGACAAACAAGCAGCACCTCCTGGCCAAGTTGACACGTGAACCTGACCATGACACCTGATAAGGAATCACTTTCTGAGTACATCTAAAAAGGTTGTTCATTCCCTCATGTAATAAACATTTGAGGATGTCTTTGCTATTTGTGAGGCACAGTTCCAGATGCTAAAAAGCAACAACCCATAAATAAGGCACAGTCCCCCAACAGCCTGGCAGGGAAGTCCTTAGCAGGGTATTGTTCTTGTTGAGGCTGTATACTTTTATATTTATGTGCCAAGACTTGTCTTAAGGACTTTACATATATTAACTCGTGTAATCCTTATAACAACCCTATGAAGTAGATGCTACTATTATCCACATTTTACAGATGAAGAAACAAGTATGAATAAAGAAATATAAATGTAAGAGGATTATGGCAGTAACTTGTGCAACACCACACATTTATTAAGTAGTAGAACTAGAATTTGAAACCAAATCAAATTTGGCTCCAGAGTCCAAACCCTAGATCTCTGATTTTTCAGTACTTGTTTTTAATCTCTCTTCCCATGACCTGAAAGGAGACACCACTGCCACAGGGGAAATCTCCTGAATTCCCCAGTCATGCTGGAGATTTGAGCTCTGCTGTGCAGAGGCCACTCCTCCCCAAACTTGGCCTGCTTAACTAGCAGGCAGGGAGATGAGTGGGGCTTGTACCTAGTTATACATTCAGAATCCTAGAGTAGGGCCAAGCGACCTGGGGAGATTCTGAGTTCCTGGATCAAGGCTCTCTATCAGGCAAGAGGCCCAGGGGGTAGGGAAACTATTATCTTTAAGCAAAACTGATGGTAGGCCTGAAACTGTAAAGCTGTGTTCCCATAACCATTGGCTTGAAGATGATTGTATAATGATAAAGCTTTCACAATGTGACTGTGTAATTGTGAAAACCTTGTGTCTGATGCTCCTTTTATCCAGGGTATGGACAGATGAGTAAAAAAATAAGGATAGAAAAAAAGCAAATAATAGGGGAAACAAAGGTTAAAATAAATTGAGTAGACTGAAATACTAGAGGTCAATGAGAGGGAGGGGTAAGAGGTATGGGATGTATGAGTTATTTTTTTTTCTTCTTTATTTCTTTTGCCGGAGAGATATAAATGTTCAAAAAAATGATCATGGTGATGAATACACAACCATATGATGATATTATGAGCCATTGATTGTAACCATGTATGGAATGTTTGTATGTCAAGAATGTTTATATGTTTGTTTGTTAAGGTTTACAATAAATATATTAAAAAAAAAAAAAAAAGCTGATGGTAGGTCCTTCTGGTTTCATCTCCAGGAGAGATGATTCTTTACATTAGGTAAATACTTTGATGGGTCTTAAAGGAGCATTTATATTTGGGGTTGGATTTTTTAGAGTTTTTGCTCTTATAGTGAAAGGCTCCCTAAGCTTGGATGAATGGGAGTATGTGAGGCAATGAGGTTGACCTGTTCTGCATAATAAAATGAAGACAATTTTGAGGGCATCCCAAAGAGAGAAGATAAGGGCCTGGGACTATGAGTGCAACCTACAGAGAGAAGAAGAGGCCCAGGAAGATGTCCGTGCATTTGGGCCCTAAGAAGAGAAAATTGGCCAGTGAGTAATTCCTTGCAGGGGGATAGTCGATGGTTATTAGGACTATGATTCCTGATACCGAGTTTAAAGTCATTTGCTGTGCTGGGTGATCCTGGGAAGGGTAGAATCTCTCAGGAACCAGAACAGTACAGGCACAGGCTGGGCAGTTGTTGTGGAAGCAAAGCTGGTTATAAAAACAGTCTCCTAATAAAAGGCATTGAGATTGGAAAAAAAAATAAAACTATCTCTGTTCTCAGAAGACGTGGTCTTTTCATAGAAAACCTAAAGGAATCTACAATAAAACTATTAGAGTCAATAAATTATAAATAAATCAAAGTGCAAGATACAAGATCAATACATAAAAGTCAATTTTATTTTTCTATACACTAGCACTGAATAACCCAAAATGAAATTAAGGCAAGAATTTCACTTAAAATAACATTGGAAAAAATAAAATCCTTGGTAATAAAGTTAACAAAAGAAGTTCACGACCTGTACACCAGAAATTTAAAAACATTATTGAAAGAAATTAAAGAAGACTTAATCAATGGAAAGACATCCCAAGTTAATGGATCTGAAGACTTAATATTGTTAAGATGGCAATATATCCTAAATTTATCTACAGATTCAATGCAATCTCTACAAAAATCCTAACTGCCTTTTCTTGCAGAAATTGACAAGCTGACCCTAAAATTCATATGGAAATGGAAGGGACCCAGAATATTCAAAATGATCTGAAAAAAAAAAATTGGAAGATTCATACTTCCTGATCTCAAAATTTCCTACAAAACTTCAGTAATCAAGAGAACAGGGCGGCTGCCGTGGCTCAGCAGGCAGAGCTCCGACCTGCCGTGCTGGAGGTCTGGAGTTCGATCCCTGGTGCCTCCTGCCCATATGCAAATTAAAAAAAAAAAAAAAAAGAGAACAAGGGACCAGCATAATGATAGACATTTAGGTCAATGAAATAGAATTGAGAGTTCAGAAATAAAACCTCATATTTTTGATCAATTAATTTTCAATATACCAAAAGAATTCAATGGAAGAAAATAATCTTTTCAACAAAGGGGGCTGGAACAACTGAATGTCCACATGCAAAAGAATAAAGTTGGATCCCTACTTTTCACTATATACAAAAATTCACTCAAAATGGATCAAATATCTAAATGTATGAGCTAAAACTATAACACTCTTAGAAGAAAACAGGGGAATCTTCATGAACTTGGGTTCAGTAATGGTTTCTTAGCTATGACACCATAAGCACAGGCAGAATAACAAAAAATAGATAAATTTAGGCACCATTAATTTTTTTCAAATTGTGCTTCAAAGGATATCATTATGCAGTGAAAAGAAAGCCAAGAGAATGGAGGAAGTATTTACAGATCTTATGTCTGACAAAGGGCCTGTTTACCGAATATATAAAGAACTCTTACAACTCAATAAGAAAAAGACAAATAATCTAATTTAAAAATGGGCAAAAAAAATGATACTACTCCACAGAAGATATACAAATGGTTAATAAGCCCATGAAAAGATGCTTAACATCATTAGTCAAATCAAATACAAATACAAATACAAATCAAAAATACAAATCAAATCAAAACCACAATGAGACAATACTTCATACTTATTAGCAGAACTATAGGCAAACTTTCAATAACAAATATTGACAAGAATGTGGAGAAATAGAACCCTCATTCATTACTGGTGACAATGGCACAATTGCTTTGGAAAATAATTTGGCAGTTCCTCAAAAAGTTAAACCAGGGTTACCATATGACCCAGCAATTTCACTCCTAGGCATATATGTAAGAGAACTGAAAAGATAGAGCCACACAAAAACTTGAACACAAATATTCCAGCAGCATTATACCTAAGAGCCAAAAAAGTGTAAACAACTCAAATATCCATCAATGATGATGATGAGCAAAATGTGGTATATTAACACCATCAAATATTATTCGGCCATAAAAAGCAATGATGTACTGACACATGCTACATGTTTAACCTTGAAAACATTATGCTAAATGAAAAAAGCCAGACAATAAAGACCACTTATTGTATGATTCCCTTTATATGAAATATTCAGGATAGGTAAATCCATAAAACAAAATGTAAATTGTGGTTACCTGGACCTGGGGAGAGAAGGGAATAAGGAGTGACTGCTAATGGGTATGGGGTTTCATTTGGGGGTGATGAAATGTTCTGGAATTAGAAAGCAGTGATGGTTGCACAACTTTGCAAATATACTAAATACCACTGATCTGTACACCTTAAGAGGGTGAATTAAAATGTGTGAATTATATCAAAAATTTAAAAACAACACCAGCCTCCTTTCAGCAAATACAACTTGAGGAAGGTAACCCTGGAAAAGGAGGGAGACAGTTGGTGGGGGAGGAGTTCACAGCATTCCTAGGGAGAGACCCTCTATAAAGGGGGGTGAGTGTTCTTTTTTGTTATTATTCAAGGGAATTAAAGCTAGTTTCTAAGGCATTCATATTTGAAGCACTGCACCAAATAGGAATTTCATCTAAGCTGGAAGGAGATTCCAGACAGTTCCAACTGAGAACAAAGGGGAAAAGAGACTTCCAAAAGGAAGTGTTATGGGCAGATGATTTGTGGCTTTCCAGAATGACAAGAGTTCACAGGAGGTACATGTACAACTCTCTAACTGTAGAAAAGCCTCTGGTTTCATAAGACTAGGAATGTGCTCAAAAAGAGCAGGCTGAGGGTATATGGGGTCAGAAGGCACAGGTAGCCTCCTGAGTCCAGGATGGGGAGACAGGGGTAGGCTCAGCCCTGGGCAGGTATGGGGTCAGGGAAGAGGAATTACCTGGGCAAGGGCTGCTCCTCCCTACCAACCCCCACCCCCTTCAAGAGCCTGGGGTTCAAGGATGCTGCAAAAAGCACAAGTGCCCTGATGAGACTGTGGCAGAGCCCTCTCCTATGGTGTGGTCAGCAACTGGAGCAAATGTGGAAAAAATGTGTTCCTCCCAGTTCTATCCCTCAATTCCCCAGTTTGTGGTTCTCTTTTCCCAGAATCTATTTTTCAGAACACTAATGAATGATGTTTACAAATTAGGGAATGCCAGGTTTAGCAAAATGTATTTTGATTGGTTTCTGTGTCAGGCTATGGCCAAGCATCCTGGCCCCTCCTCCATTTCCCCTCCAACAAAGTACATCAAGTCCCTGCAGAGGTAATCCTTATCAACACAGGGGCTGCCAAAATGATAGTTCCTGGCAGGCAAGAGAATGAAGAACTAGGCAAGAGGCTAGATTTGTCCAATGCAGGGCTGCCCCTGTTCCAGAATATTGCCCATGTGTTTTACACTAGGCAGAAATGGACTTTCACAGCAAGTTCTTCTCCATTGACACAGAGTTACAGCCATTGGTCACCATCACATCCATGTCATTCGTTTTTTTCTCATCACCAACTGATTATACAATCTCTGGGCTCAGGACTGGGAGACCAGAGAAGAAAAAAAGACCACAGAGGAAGAAAAAGTCACCTGCATAGGTCAAAATTTACTACTAAACTTCTAAAATCAGTCAGGGACCAAAATGGCACCTGAGACTTCATTTTCCTGCAGGAAAGTGGAGACACTGGAGGAGGGAGCAGTTAAAGACAGGGGACAGCAGAAGAAGAGGTAGAAGATATGGAACACCATGGGAAGACCTGGAAAACATCCCTGTGGGAAACTCCAACCCCCACCCCACTACCACCCAAAGCCCAGACAGAAGCCCCCCTCTCTTATACAGGAAAGAGGAGGAGATTGGCAAATGGACAATGCAATATAGAGCTCCCTCAGTCTCTCAAACTCCAACAACTTAAAATGTGTATCATCCTGCATCATCAGCAGAGAGCACCAACACTCTCACCATGGATGGCCAGCAGCACAGAACTCTTACCTGTAGCTCTGCCAGAGAAATGGTGAGGTCTGTGCCTCCCATCTCCTCCTCCCCAGATCTCTCCCTTTCTATGAGATAGATTATCACCCCCTAAGTTTGGGTACCTCCCAAACCAGCTCCCGTTAATGTTGCAGGCTTTAAACTTCAGTCTTGAAATCAGATAATACTGAGTTTAAATCTCAGCTCTTCTTCTAACAAACTAAATGACCTAGGGCAGATTGCTTTTTCTCTCTGAGCCTCAGAAACATCTCAGGGAAGTTGTCAGGTAAAGACATGTTTGTATAGGTTTGGAGGTGATAGAACTAAGACAAAGATAACTCATGAATCATCTGTTATGGAAAGTAATTGAAGCTATGGGATGGATGCGATTGTCTAGAGAGGGTACAGATGATAAAAGTGCTCAGGACTGTCAGGAAAAATTGTCCAAAATTTGGAAATGGGCAATAGGGATTACAACCAGAACCTTCAAGGGATTCTAGGTGTTGTTTAGTGGACTCTCAAGGGATTATCTGATTCTCTAAGGCTGTGCACCTTCCTTTTGGCTAGGCCATTTTACGACTTTGTAGGGATGGAAGTTAATTCATAGAAAACTCATAGTAATGCAAATGACTGTTGTCTACAGTGCTGTAAATGAATTTTGTCCAGTAGAGATGCAAATTGATTTTCACATGATGGAAAAAAAATGACCGTATTACAATTTTATTTTTCTATAGGATATTAGCCATTTTTGCATCTATTAGCAAATTCATTTCCACATTCCTGTGTCTGTTCTTCAAATTTTCCTTTGACCTGATTCATTCCTCCATTAACGAATAAGTTAAATAAAATATTTGATGTGTTCATTTTAAATTTGTGTGAAAGTGTTGATTTTACCTTTTTGAAAATTAAACTTTAGCAGGACCAAACCTTGAGGAAGGCCAACATATTAATAGTCTCCTGAAAAGGAGGTAATGAAAAAACAGCTCATGAAGCACAGAAAAAAGCAGAACTGCCTGGGCACAAAAATCAAGATAAATCAGTGTTTTAATGAAAGGGAGTGATGAACTAAATTCAAGAGGCATTTAATTAATCATCATCTTACTTGACCACAGAACTTCATTCAACACACAGCACTCCCTACTGCTCTGTTCCACCAATTCCTACCACAAGACAGGAGACAGCCTTTTCTAAACCACTCAAGGCTCAGAATCTCTTATTATACTCTTCACCTGGAACCAGGAGGCCTACTGTCTGACATTTATATAACCAAGGGAGTCTACTTAAGCATTCTTAAAGCACAGGAACATGTACTTCAAGGTGATTCCTGTTCCCAACTTGATCATGAATTAGATGGTACTAAAAAAAAAAAAAAGAAGAAGAAGAAAAAACCCATGAATTGAATCTGTTGGCTCACCAGTTTTAATAAGTTATATATACCCTGCTACTCAGCACATTTAGAGGCTGCCCCACTACATTAACATCCATGAAAGACAATCAGTTGTAAAATGTGATCATTCTCTTCATTTCCAGCTTGCAGATAGGAAAACTTCAAAGAATTATGCTGCTATATCTGAAATGTGTAAGTTACTCAGTTCCCTCGAACTTGCTCTTACTTCTTAAGTGAGCTTGGTATCTCAATAAACCCAATTTCCCCCTCTTTTTCCCAGGCTCTCCTCTCCAGAAAGCCTGCATACATCAAGGCAACAAACTCCCTCTGTCCATTTCGAATTCTTAGGATCTGCAGAAAGCAGAAGCAGGGTGTGGAAAAATCATGGAAATCCAACCAATCGTTTTGAAAAAGCAAACCCTCCAGATGTTCTCTAACCTTAAAACTGCATAAGCCACAGGGAGTAGCTTGGAAGATGCTCTCATTTTTCTTCATTCCCGTTTGTCCAGGTTGAAGGAAGATGCCCCGGCTGCCAGCACGCATCGTTACCTTTTCCTTTGCTGTGCACCCAACGGATGGATCAGCCTCTTGAATTGGGTGCTCTACTACACCACCTGCTAGGATCTTTCCAGGTGCACCTGCTAATGACACTTTAGCTAACAAGCCTGAAGTTTTTCTGCTCATCAGAAGGGCTCTTTAAGAAATTACCCATTTGTCTAGAACGGGAGGTAGCTGCAGTCACTGGCATCCCAGATGGTCCCACTTTTAAGCATTACAGATTCTAGAGGAATCTGACAGCTCAGTGGAGTTCCCTTCCCAGCTTCCACCTTCTCATTTGCTTCCTAAAGGCGCAATGTTAAAGATACCCTCACAGTTGTTTTCAAGTTTTTAGAGCTTTTAGTGTCTATTAGAGAATAAGCACAGCCCCAAATTCAGATGGCATTTGGGTGTGCATGCCTTTAACAGCTTGGTAAATTCCAAGGCAACTTATAGACGCCATTCTCAAAACTTTTATGAAATGTTAGTGTAATCCCATGAAGTAGCCACGAGATGGCAGACGATAACCTCCTAAAGGAGCTCCAATGTTTCCCGTCCGCTGCCTGCAGGGTTGGGGGACATTGAAATGACAAGCTGTGGGCACAGGCTCCTCTTTCATTTATTAATATTCCCAGGCACAGCTTGAGGAGATCTCATGTCACTTTAGGGAGCCGATTTGTTTCAGCATTCATTTGATTTAAGAAGAATAATTCCTGAATCGTTTGTCAGGTGAGGAATTTTTACGTTAGCTCCTGCTTTCAGAGGAGAAAATGTCTGCCTAAAAGATACATGATAGCAGGACGTGCATATGTGCAGAATATTCACCTACATGTTAGAACAGGGTCATTTTTCAGGGTTTCTAACAACATTTCGGAGATAAAGATTTATCCACCAAGAAATTTAACATAAATATACATTACTGAAATACCCACAAATCAGGAAGAAAAAAAGAAAACAGCAAATCACCAATATCTTACTGTTTCGAGTTTCAAACTATAATTAAAATGTTCACCATCAATCTGCTTGGTCTTTCTCTGACTTCTCATGACTAAGTCACCCACTCATAGCCTGAAGAAAATAAAGGCACACGAATCTGTGTTTTAAGGTGCCCAGTCACATCTGTTTTCAAAAAGCAGAAATCAGAAAAATTTGTTCCAACTTGTTTGGAAAGAGAATTCTGTACTTCTACCACGGAGAATCTACCAGTTGGAGAGGGGGGGCACTGAAGAAGGGAGGCAGGGAACAAATGAGGTTGGAGACCCAGACTGGGGATGGTGATTACACAAACAGAAATGGTCTAGGTTCTCTTGGACAAATGAGGAGATCATTACATTGCAGCTGGATTAGGAAGATCTCAAAGCAATAGGAATCTGGTAAAGGCATCACAGAGTGGATAGGGGACATTTAGATTTTCGATAAAAATATGATTTCCTGGGGCTTTCAAAATAGCACTAAGCTCCCAGAAGGTAGTTAGCACGGAGACTTGGAGATTGCTTAAACTCGCCCAGTTCATAGAGAGGCACACGCAGATCCACCCACCAGAGCCAGTAATTAGTTTCCCCTCCACTCTCTGCCCTAAGTGGTTTTGTGCAGTGACCTTTAACCCTCCACCCCTGAGTGGGGGGTAAGTGATCCGAGAACACTGTCTGCACAGGCCAGAGGTCATAATGACAGCAGTGATTACCCTCCTTTTGCATGGGTATCGGCCTCTGGGGTGCGGTGAGGGGGGAGCAGTGCACTTGGCACATTAAAGAGCATTTATAAACAGTACATTAGAAGAGTTCAGGGGAAAAAGAACTGTGTCATGAGTGATGGTTATTAATGACCATTATTATCCTTGTCCTGACCCAAGAACTATTCCTCCAAGAATGTTTACTTAGTATGGAGTTCAAACATCAGGGTCTCTGAAAATCTGCCATTAGTCTCCACTGTTTACACAGAGAGGAAAGGGTTCCAGGAAGTGAAGCTCTCTTCTTAAAAATTAGTATATATAAATGAAAATTTTAGAGCCCTCATATTCCAGTAGAGGAGAAACAAGTCGATTCTCAGTGTGGTGAATCACACAGAAGAGGGCATTAGGGCAGGTTTAACATGAATAACATATTGATTTCTCTTTGAACCTTGATTCAGCTTGATTCCTTTTGGCTTGCCAAAGGCCTCAGTGACCACAGGCTGTGGTCAGGAATGCAATTGGGAGCTGTATTTTCTGTCCTTTATTTATTCTTTAAAGTTTTGCATTAACAACATCTCAGGGGAAAAACTCCAGGTAAAGCCAAAAAGTATGCTGGATCTTTCTCCAATTTGATAAAGAAAAGGGGCAGGTTATTTTGGAGGCACCAAGAGAAGGGTTGGCATATCATTCTTGGCATATGTTTCAGTCTGCTAAAGCTGCCAGAATGCAATGTATCACAAATGTGTTGGCTTTTACAATGAAGATTTATTAACTTAGAATTTACAGTTCTTAGGCCATGAAAATGTCCAACTCAAGGCATCAACAGGATGATGCCTGGACTCTAAAGACAGTCTGCTGGCATCTGGCACACCTCTGTCATGTGGAAAGGCACATGACTGGAGTCTGCAGGTCCTTCTTTCCCAGGTTTCATTGTTTTGGGCTTCTGGTTCCAGTGTCTTCCTCTCTGAGCTTCTGTGGGTCCTCTTTTAGCCTCTCCAGAGCTTTTCTCTAAGCTCCCTAGTTTTTCCTGTGTGTCCTTTATCCTCTTCTAAAGGGCTCCCAGTAAGGGGATTAAGATCACTTTGAAATAACCTAATCAAAGGGTCCCACCTCCAATGGGTCCAACTCACAGGAATGGATGAAAGAGCACGTCTGAGAATTCCAGGAAGTTGATGGACTGGGGTGGACTGAATTGACCCCTGCACCATGGGACTAGATAGGTGAAAAAGAGAGAATGACCAGGACTGCAGTCCTGGAGGGTAAGTGATAGAAGACAGTCTTCAGTGGGGAGGAAAGAGACAGGGGGATGAGGATGGAGAGAGCAGGGTGGATCTGATCGCCACCCCCACCACCACCAGGGGTGGACTGCAGTGCATGGAGAAGTGCAGATCTGAGGGAACTCACCAGCCCTCCACTCCAGCCTACCCCCTGAGCAGTTTCAGAGCTGGTGGTGCCTACAGGGAGCCCAGAGGCATTCCTACTGCTCAGAATAAAGAGCCTCACCCCTGGATGTTGGGGACTATCACCAGGCTAGGAACTGTGAGTGACTGTCCAAGAGGGTATGGTGAGTAACAGAGTTACCAGGTGCCAGGTGCTGCATATCAGCTGCTCCCCTGGATGCTGTGGTTAGTTCCCCATTCCTGCATGTAGGTTCCAGCCATCTGGTGCCACTGTGCACCAGGAGCAGCCCCCTCACTGCACATGCCATCTTTCCAGATGACTGCTACAGTCAGGGATGGGCAGGCCTGAGAGAAGGAGGTGCCTCAGGAGTGCCACCTACCGGGAAGAAGTGGTAAGTGCAGTCTGGCAAAATCCCTATCTGCCTAGGTTCTTCAAAAATATATTATTTTATTAGTAGTACTACTATTTTTACTTTTATTACATATATATTTTTATATTTATTGATTTTTTATTTTTAAATTTTCTCTCCTTTTTGTGGGTACTAGTCTCAGTTCCTTCCAAATATATCTTGGGTTGTCTCCTTCTGAATCTAGAGCCTACTACTGTCGAGGTGTGAGGTTTTTTCATATTTTTGTAAATTTACTTTATTATTTTTATTTGGGGGGGGTGGTGGCCTGGGAATTGAGCCTGGAACTTCTGCAGGGTGAGCAAGTCTTATGCCACTGAATTACCTATGCACCTCTGCCTAGCTTTTAGTAGACTCTCAAGTAGAATTGCACCCCCAACATGAGATCTGGGCCTTGGTTTGGCAGGGAATTACTGCAAACCAAGTGCAAAAAAGGAACCTTCAAAACAAAACCAAGTAACTTCCGGGAAGATGGCCAAATAGAGTAGCTTGAGATTAGCCTGGCCCCACAGAATGGTTAGAGAAGGGACAGGCAGGCAACTGAGGTGGCGATTCAGAAGTACAGCTGACCTAGGAGAGCCTTCTGCACCACATAGGGTGACCCCAGTTGCAGAGGCTTAGGAACTGAGAGGCAGAAAGCTGGAGCCTGGCACAGAGGCACAGAGCCCATGGGAGTAGAATGGGAGCTGGGGACTAGAAAGTAAGCCAAGCCACATTCCTTTGGTGTGCTACCCTCACCAGCATATCCCAATGACCAGCGACTCGCCCCACACCCCACGCACCTGAACCCCATCACCCACTCCCATTCCCTGCACTCCAGGCACCCCCCCCCCCCCCC
>PVIY010051192.1:0-15817 GCA_004026745.1 Myrmecophaga tridactyla
AAGCGCCCTGGCCTTTGAAGCCCGCAGCGTGCGGAGCGTGAGGCTGGCTGCAGCGCTGACTAAGGCTGCGCCTGGACTCACACGCCGAGGACGTCAGCCTGAGAAATCAGGCTTCTGACCCTTGAGAAATCAGGCTTCTGACCCTTGAGAAATCATTCCATTTCCTTCGGCTGGTTTTCTTAGCAATGAATAATCAAAGCTGCCTCGTGAAGCCGCTGTTGCAAGGCTGGAGTGAGGTACTGTGCGTGAGAGGGTGTGTAAACTTGAAGCAGGATGTGCATTGAAAACGCTGCCCCTTTGAGACCCTTCCCGGAGATCCCAGAGAGGCAGGCTGGAGAGGCAGTACGTGCTGATTCCTGGAGTCGGGGTCTGAGACGTACACTTAACCATTCTGTGCCGGGTTACCTCACCGTAAAATGGGGATGACAAGAATACCCCTGTCAAGAGGTTATCAGGAGGGTGAGAGACTTACACCACTGAGAGCACGTAGGACATTGCCCCGTCTGTGGAGGCACTCCAAGGGCCTGGCTAATCTGATTATTCCAGAAGTCATCTAACCCTCCTGCAGGCCTCTGGGCCTTTTAGGACTGATCCCAAGAATTCTGCCCCACCCTACAGTCCCTAAGCAGTCGGGGCAATTCACTAAAATCTGCTTTGCAGCCATAGTCTTATCCAGCCCACCACTGGCAAGACAAACATCTGAACATGACAACATAACAGGAATAGGTCCCGCCTCATCTCCTGACGCCTGCTTCTCTCATCCAGGCTCCAGCACACCCACACTATCTCAGTCCCACCAGTTGGCTCTCGTTACCCTCTAGCACAGCATGCCCTCTTCTTCTCCCACACCCAGCCTGCATTTGCTACCTCCTAGTAATCCTTCAAAACAGTTAAACTCAACTCTTCCAGGAAGCCCACTCTGATTCCCCCAAGCAGAGCCTTGGACCCTTCATCTCCCTTAATTCCTTGCGAGTACCTCCCCCATTGCACTTGCCAGATTGTTCCCTAAGTGCCCGTGTGTCTGTTTCACCGGGGACAGGAAGATCCTTGAAGGCAGAAGTCAGCCTTCTGGCCTTGCTTATCTCTGAAAACCAAGCACAGTGCTAGGCACACAGTAGGTGCTCAGTAAGCACTGGGGGATCAAGACTAGCAGAGAGATAACCAGGAGCAATAATAGCCAAAGCCTGTGACAGACTGTAACTGATGATCTCTGAGTGAGGTTGCGGTGAACACCTCACAGAAATACAGTTTCCAATTTCCTCAGCACTCGGTTTTTCATAGAATCATCTCTATCTGTATCTCAAGTATCCTCTGGCCCTTTTTCCTGCTGTTCATGTATTTTGTCCTCCTTTCTCTGTCACTTTTTTTCTCTTATTATGTCATATTTCCATTCCCATTGTTGCTTTGTATCCTCTCCTCTCCGTCTTTCTTTTATGTGATGATTGTCTAGTCTTTTGCCTCTTATCAAGGGTTTGGGGCTGTAAGAGTATTCGACTTCTCAGAGAGAAAAAAGGAGATAGATAAAAAGATATAAATAGATAGATAAATAGATATAAATAGATAAAGATCTTAGTGATATTTTATACTCCCCTGTTTATTTTGAAAATAATATTTTCTGATATATGTCCAAATAAATTTAAATAACAATTATCTCAAAGCACGCAGAAATTACCTATATTCTCCTAAAAATGAAACACCAATCAAAGAACACATAACAAATTATTTAAGGACTTCAACATAAATGAATTCTCTTTTTCAGCTTTTTAAACTAAGTTTTTCTGTCTAAGAAATATATATTTGACATTTGGGTTGTATTATCATATAAAAACAGACACGTTTGTCAAAGTGAGCATAAGATAAAATTGTATACAGTGTGCTTTGGGATACAATTAAATTTTCAGAGGTAAAGTAGTCCAAATGGGAGTAAAAAAAGCTGACATGAAATAAACTACATAAATATAAATTAAGAATAATCAAAGGTGCTAGTGATTAATTTCATAAATCATTCTCTCTTTCTTATCCTTTTAACATAAAAGTGTGTGCTAGTGTTGTCTGTAAATTAGAATGCTTCCAATCAGGATTGTGACTAGGGGTATGTAATTCAATAAAAGGCCCTGGGGTAAAAAGATGAGCGATAGTATAGGTGGATAGAGGACATTTGTCCGTCAAGTATCCATATCAATTTACTGAATAGGAAGATTATTTAAAAGTCTCAATGAGTTCAGTTATTGATTGGGCCTTAAAGTGATATTTTATTTCATTATTTATTAAGATCATAATTAAGGGTATTCTAATACTAGCTGAAAACTCTTGGAAAGAAATGACTGTTTTATAAGATGCATAAAAAGCATTTTGTAGTTCAGCTATTTTGTTTGTTACACTATTTTTGTCATTGGGGCATGATAAGAGGTCCAATTTGTTTAAGAACATTTAATGTCCCCCATAAACTGTCTGAATCATAGATTTTTATCAATTCTTCTGCCAATCATATCTTGATTTCCATCTATAATTATTTTTTAAGGTAAAAACCAGCAAGTCAGTTGAAAAATCAACTGTCGCCTTGAGCTATAAAACATTACGTTTTAACACACTGACTGTAAAACCTAGAACATCAATGTAAAGATGCTAATCATTGTTGGCCTTCAGCAATGAATGGATGCAGCTTTACTTTGATTTCTCCAAAAATGCTTTCCAGCACCTAGTACACCGCTGGTCCAACAGTCTCAAACTTGGAGTCATTCCCATTATAGGGATCTTCAATAATACGTTGTTTTTGTGGATCACAACTCCCAAGTAGTTCAACTTTAGCTTTGCAGTTTTCAACTTCATTACCTCTCTCATTGCTTTCATTCGTACGTAGTATATAATCAAATGTGGCAAAGTTTTTTCTGGTAACCTGCTGGGCAATGTGATTCATAGGAATATAAGGCTTCTTCATGCAACTTTGCCATCAACAATCAGGAAGGTCTCCCATCTCATATGTGGATGTCCCAGCACTATCTATCCTCCCATTATCTGAAATATTTAGTTACAAGTTTGTAACAAATTGATCAGTTACAAGTTTTCTGAAAACTTCTTTTGCAATGGGTGATGGACAAATGTTACCCAGACATACAAACAGCACCAATCTTCTCAGGCCAGAATCTGATTCACAAGGAGATTTTTAAAGGAAGATGTTTGGTTTCCTAGCTGCTAAAACAATGGGTTGGCTTAAACAACAGGAATTTATTGGCTCATGGTTTTGAGGCCAGGAGAAGTTTAAAACTGAGACATCAGCAAAGTGGTGCTTTCTCCCAGATGGCTGTGTCTTTCTGGGTCTGGCTGCCAGAGATCCTTGGTCCTTAACTTTTCCATCACCCGGCAATGCACATGGCGGCTCCTTCCCTTCTCTCTTTTAGGTTCCGTTGACTTCCAGCTTCTGGCTGCTCCCCATGGCTTCTCTCTTCATCAGATTTTAGCTCTGCTTATAAAGGACTGCAGCAATCCAGATGAAAGCCCAACCTGATTTAGTTGAACCACACCTTAACTAACATAATACCTTGAAGAGATCTTATTTATGGTTCATTCCCACTGGAACACAGACCAAGACCAAGAACATGTCCAAACTAAGGTGCACAATTCAATCCACATTAGAAGGAAACCAAACATT
The DNA here is from genome assembly GCA_004026745.1 of Myrmecophaga tridactyla. Taxonomy (NCBI): domain Eukaryota; kingdom Metazoa; phylum Chordata; class Mammalia; order Pilosa; family Myrmecophagidae; genus Myrmecophaga; species Myrmecophaga tridactyla. Next base: position 3,650 of record PVIY010051192.1, read on the forward strand.
ATGTAACAAGAAGTTCCATACATTGTGTTTCATATAATACTGGCAATAAGTCTAGTAAGCCAGGAAGGGTAAGTAATAGGGTAACAAACAACCCCAGATCTCAAAGACTTTATGCAACATAGGTGTGCTGGTTTGAATCTGTGGTGGATCCCCCCAGAAAAGCCATGTCCTTTAATCCTCATTCAGTATTGCTGACTGGGAGCTTTTTGATTGTTCCCATGGAGATGTGACCCACCCAATTGTGAATGGTAACTTTTGATTAGACGGTTTCCATGGAGTTGTGACTCCACCCTTTCCAGGTGCATTTTGATTAGTTTACTGGAATCCTTTAAAAGAGGAAGCATTTTAGAGAGCGAGAGAGCCACACGAACCACAACAGCCCAAGGAGCCAGAGACCTTTGGAGATGAAGAAGGAATATGCCCCCTGGGGAAGCGTCATGAAACAAGAAGCCAGAAGAGAAAGCTAGCAGACCTCACCATATTCATCATGTGCCTTTCCAGTTGAGAGAGAAACCCTGAACTTTATTGGCCTTTCTTGAGTGAAGGTAACCTCTTGTTGGTGCCTTAATTTGGATATTTTTATAGACTGTCTTTAATTTGGACATTTTCACAACATTAGAACTGTAAACTTGCAACTTAATAAATTCCCATTTTTAAAAGCCATTCCATTTCTGGTATATTGCATTCCAGCCTCTAGTAAACTCCGACAATAGGTTTGTTTATTGCCCTGGTGGGCCAGCAAAAACTCTGCTTCAAACCCTCATTTGTCTTCACCTCAGGGCCCAGGGCTGCCTTTACAAAATGGGATTAGGATTTAAAAAATGGCTTTTCTAGGGTACATACATCATTATGTATCTGGAACCTTTCCAGTCACCGTAGTAGAAGGAAGAGAGAATGTAGCAAAGTACACACTGGTTCTTCTTCTTTTATTTCTGATTTGCGGAACTGTACCCTTCCCACTTCACTGGACTTTAGTGTGCCTTGGACTTTGCTGCCAATTTCCACCAACTTTTTGTTCCCTAGTGTGAGGCTTGGCTTGGTGGTACCCATGAAGCTTGGCTGTGTTCACCAACCTCTGCATGTCATCTGATGAGGAGCACTGGGCTCTCTCCCCAAGGCAGGTTTTTAGGGAGACTTCCAGTTCCCAAGACAAAGCCAGATAGATCACCAAACTTGGAGCACAGTCATTGGAAATCTTGCAGGAAAAAATGATCTATAGTGATAGAAGTCAGGGTGGTGGCTATTGGGAGAGGTGAGGGGAGTTGCTGCATATTGACTGGCAAAGGGCACAAGGGAACCTTCTGCGGTGATGCTATCTTGATCTTGATGGTGGTTAAATGGGTGCGCTGGTTTGAAATGATGTATGTACCCTAGAAAAGCCATTTTTTTTTATCCTAATCCCATTTTGTAAAGGCAGCCATTTCTTCTAATCCCTATTCAGCATTGTATGTTTGAAATTGTAATTAGATCATCTCCCTGGAGATGTGATTTAATCAAGAGTGGTTGTTAAACTGGATTAGGTAGAGGTGTGTCTCCACCCATTTGGGTGGGACTCGATTGGTTTCTGGAGTCCTATAAAAGATGAAACATTTTGGAGGAAGAGAGCAATTCAGACAGAGCAAAGAATGCAGCAGCACCACGAAGCAGAGAGTCCATCAGCCAGCACTTTGGAGATGAAGAAGGAAAACACCTCCCAGGGAGCTTCATGAAGCAGGAAGCCAGGAGAGAAAGCTAGGAGATGATGCTGTGCTCACCATGAGCCTTTCCAGATGAGAGAGAAACCATGACTGTGTTTGCCATGTGCTTTCTCAGATGAGAGAGAGACCCTGGACTTCTTCGGCCTTCTTGAACCAAGGTGTCTTTCCCTGGATACCTTTGATTGGACATTTCTATAGACTTGTTTTAATTGGGATATTTTCTCGGCCTTAGAACTGTAAACTAGCAACTTATTAAATTCCCCTTTCAAAAGCCATTCTGTTTATGGTATATTGCATTCCGGCAGCTAGCAAACTAGAACAATGGGTGAATATATATGTGAAAATTCACTTAAGTTATGTACACTTTGCTTTATATCAGTCATATCACAATTAAAATAAATAAGAAAAAAAAATTCACCAAAATTTGAAAGGTCTACTTGTGAAAGATTCTACTAAGAGAATGAATAGACAAGCTACACAGTGGGAGAAAATACTTGCAAATCCAAAAAAGAATACGTATCCAGAATGTATAAAGAATTCTCAAGACTCGACAGCAAGAAAACAAACAATGCAATTTAAAAATGAGCAGAAGACAGAAATAGAAACTTCACCAAAGAAGATGTAAGGAAGGCAAATAAGCACATAAAAATATAATCATTTAGATGGATTGCATGGTGTGTGACTATCCCAATAAAATGCATTAAAAAATATATATACTCAATATTTTAAGGAAGTATGAACTAAAACCATAATAAGATATCATTGCAGAACTATTAGAATGGCTAAAATAAAAAATATTGGCAGAACTGCGAAGTGCTGACAAAGATGCATAGTACCTGGAACCCCATACGTTGCTGATAGGATGCTAAATGATACAAATGTGGGGAAAATATTTTGTGATATACCGTATGACTTGTCACATGACCCAGCAATCCCCTAGTTATTTATTCCAGAGAATTAAAAATGTATTCATACAAAACCCTGAAGAATAAATGTTCATCATAGCTTTCTTTGTAACGACTAAAGACTGGGTTAAAAAATGGATAAATGGATAACTGGTAAATGGATAATCATGAAATACTACTCTGCAATAAAAGGAAACAAAACTACTGATATTTGCAACGATTTGGATTAATCTTCAAGGTATTATGCTGAGTGAAAGAGGCTGGTCGCAAAAGGTTACATACTTTTGAAAATTATTGCTTTTTTACGTCTTTGCTTTGTTACATTTTACAATAAAAATGTTTTAGAAAATGGTAACATACTACATGATTTAACTTAAGTGACATTTTTGAAAAGACAAAACTATAGTAACTAGAACAGATCAGCTGTCCCCAGAGGCTTGCAGGAAGGAGATGGCGGAGGAGGATATGACTACAAAGGAATAATAGTATAAGGGTTTTTTTTGGAGAGTGGTGGAACTATTCTATATCTTGATTGTGGTGGTGATCACATGAATCTTTCGAACTGTAACTAAAAAAGGATCAATTTTACTGCATGTTAAGTATCTTTTTTATTAATCATTATCTCTAATAATGATTGTATAGCTTTTATCTTGCGCCCTTGTAATTTGTAAAGACCCTGTGACTGGGTGGTGCAATGGTGGCTCAGCAGGCATAATTCTCGCCTGCCATTCCGGAGACCCAGGTTAGATCCTTGGAGCCTGCCCATGCAAAAAAAAAAAAAAAACCTTCACTCTACCCATTTATCCGGTTTTCCACTTTAGAATCTTGAGATCACTAAAGACAGTCCCTAATGTTTATTAATGGTTTGGGGTCAACTCAGAACTAACCTACCCCCAAATCCAAAGTTATCTTGATAAACGAAGCTGAATCTAACCAAAATGGGTCTGCCTGACATGTACAGTAGCTTAGACTTTAACCTGTAAGTCACACATACCTCCATATAATACAAAAAATCACACCCATCATCATATTAAGACCACCATTTTCTTACATATATTCTTGTGACTAAGCGTGTAATCAATCTGTGTGTGTCCAATAATTAAATCACTTCCAATTACATCATCGAGGGCCATTGTGCTCATCATTCTAAAAACCTGCCCATCTTTTAATGTTATAAAACTATCAGAATTACTGCAGCTCTGGGAGACAGAGTTTTGGGCCGATAGGCCAACTGCTCTACTCTTTCATGCCTAGTGCTAAACTCTTTCTGTCTGTGAAAATTTGGTATCTCAGGAATTGGTCATTTGAGCATAGTCAGTCAAAAGAATCCACCACCTTTATCCAGTAACAATCAGAGATCCCGAGAGGAAGAGCTAAAAGACTGGATGGACTGGAAAAGGCACATAGCCTTCCTACCCTTCCCCCATACCTGACCTGGGGATTTTCCTGGACTCTGTGTGTTGCCCCCACTCCTTCTTTGTTCTCCTGCTAGGTCAGTGTGACCCACAGATCCCCTTTTTTAGACTCAAAATCTGGGGGTCAAGGAGCCCAGTCTGCTTTGTGCACTCTTAGATCCCCAGTACCTGGAACAAAGGCTGGTGGTGGGTGCTTCTGATGGATGAAGGAATGCTCTAGCACCAGCCTTGATTCATCTTGCACAAGACATTAGCCTATGCTCTTTCACTTCCTCTTTCAGCCTCCTCTCCATCCACAGCTGGAAAGCATCGCTGGCCTCCTCTCACAGTCCAGGCCAGGGTCACAAGTTCACCCCATCCATCATGCCAGAGTCTCCAGCTTTTCTATAGTGTTCAGAATGAAGAAGTGAGCAATCCACTGAGTTTACTAATGCAGTCATTGTAATTTTTAAAGTCATATTTTATTAGGAAAAAATGATAGCTTTTCAATGGTTTTTGTAAAATTCACACAGTTAGGGCGGCTGCCGTGGCTCAGCAGGCAGAGCTCCGACCTGCCGTGCTGGAGGTCTGGAGTTTGATCCCTGGTGCCTCCTGCCCATATGCAAATTTAAAAAAAAAAAAAAATTCACACAGTTAAAAAAAAAAAAAAAGGTAAACCAGCCTTACTTCCTGAAACCATAATTGTTACTAGTTCCTTCTCTGTATATCTAGACACATCTGTGTGTAAAGACATATGTCCACATAAATGTAACAGACATGAAATGCTCCTTGCAATACAAGTAATGTGTATAGACTCACTCATGTCAAATCTGGCCCTGGCTATCCTGAATTGGAATTCTAGTATCTGACAGCTCTCAGGCTCCCTCCTCGGATCATGTAAGGACACCAGGCCTGCACGGTCCTGAGACTCTGATCCACCAGCCACCATAACCAGCATTGCCACTCTTTGCCCAGGCCTGTGGGGTCCCTTAGAAGACAGGCCACTCAGCTGCCCTGGGCACTTCCTAATTACCTAAACATGACATCAGAAAAGTCAGGAAGGATAATACAAACAAAAATAAACTTTGTAAATACTTTGGTATTTCAGAAGAGGAGGAGGGGGAGGAGGAAAAGGAAAAGGAGATGAAGAAACAGATGAAACATTAAAGTGGTCATCCCAGGTAAACATCACAACTCTATGGCACATCCTTAGAGCTGCTTTTGATTACGTGTAGTTGTTTATAGTTTTAATTACACAGAGAGGGACACCAGAATATTTTTAGTGCTTCTCTACAGTCTTGGTCTGGCCTTGACTGGTGGGGGGTGGGGGCCATGTGCTGAGACCCTGAAAGTGCCCAGGTCCTGAGCATCTAGTTCTTGTCCTCATGGACTCCAGCAGGCTGCTTTGGAACAGGCTCAGCTCTCCACATGCCCCGAAGAAACTGTACCCCCTCTCTTCCATCAGAGTGCCCAAGGCCCCAGCACTCAACCGAGGGGTTGGCCACTACCCCTCCGAAGGCCCACCCCTCCTCCCCCCAAATCCAGGCACCTGGCACCTTCCAAAGCCAAGGTTCACATGGGGGTGGTTTTCTTTCAGAGACCCCCACCTAGCCTGATTCTTCCTTTCCCTTCTAAAACACACAAAAAAATACCAACCCCCAATTTCAAGGAAACCACGTCAAAGGAAGGAAAGAAGAATACCTTCATCCCTTTTCAATTCTCAGTAGACTGTTGTCACATTACATTCATAGTCAATGTTCCTACTACATAAAGTCTTCTTTTACATTTGAGTGTCACTTCACATATGGTGTCTTTGGGGAAAGTTATCATCAGGAGGTAAACCAATAAGCACGTATGAAATGTCTTTTGGATGAGGAGGCCCACGATAGTCATAATGTTGGGGGTTTAAAGAAAGAAACAGACAGGATCCTTTGGAGAGATTTTGGTCCAATTTAAACAACAATATAAATACGCTATCTGAGAAACTATTTGATGCAACTTGGGTCAATGGAAATTTATTGAGCATCTACTAATAAAGTTAATATTTACTTATTTCTTGCTAAGTGCCAGGCACTGGATTGACTTCCTGCTCCAAGAGGCTCAGGAGGACAGACATGCCAAGGTGACTCATACAGAAAAGGGGAGTACAGAGTGTCAGAGAATGAAGAGCCAGACATAGGATGGGGTGTCAGACACAGGATGGGGTGTCAGAGATGGTCTCCCTGAGAAACTGAAATTTAAACTGAGACTTGAAGGTGGCAAATCAAAATATAAAGACCACCAGTGTTGGTGGAAAATAAAATGAAGCTAAATTTATTGTCTGACAGGCAAGAGCCAAGTTCCTCAAAAAATTAGTTTGCTATGTCTCTCCCAGGCAGAAGTTAAAAGGGTTAGCTATCAGTCCAAAAAGAGGAAGCTCACCAGTAAAGCAGGAATCTGAACTCTGGTCGCTGGCATGCAAACAGGACTATACACTCATCTTTGTGATTGATTGCTTTGAAGTCTCAAAAGAATGGACTGTTCTCCAAGAGACCCAAGACAGATTATGTGATATTTTGGTGGACTCTGGTCAAAATTGGAAAAACTATATCCTCTTACTTAAAGGATAGATAGGTTTTTCCTTAACAAATACTTAATTAGAGTGGTCAGGCAGAGGAAGAAGGGATGGCAGTGGAGGAACCAGAGTTGCAAGATGAGTTCAGAGACCAAAAGAAATCCAAGCTATAAAAGCATAAAGGCAGAGAGAAGAGTGGGGCTAAGGAGAGGCTGGTAAGATGGGTAGGGGATAGATCAAGAAAGGCCTAGTATAGGTGAACTCACTGTCTTTCCCCCTGCATGGGACATGACTCCCAGGGGTGTAACTCTCCCTGGCAACATGGGACAGAACACCCAGAATGAGCTGGGACCTAGTATTAAGAGATTGAGAAAGCCTTGTTGATCAAAAGGGAGAAGAGAGAAATGAGAGAAAATAAAGTGTCAGTGGCTGAGAGATTTCAAACAAAGTCAGGAGGTTATCTTGGAGGTTATTCTTATGCATTATATAAATATCCCTTTTTAGTTTATGGTGTATTGGAATGACTGGAGGGAAATACCTGAAACTGTAGAGCTGTGTTCCAGTAGCCTTGATTCTTGAAGATGATTGTATAAAGATATAGCTTTTACAGTGTGACTGTGTGATTTTGAAAACCTGGTGTCTGGTTTTCAAAAAACTCCTTTTATCCAGGGTATGGACAGATGAGCAAAAAAAAATAAGGATAAAAAATAAATAAATAATAAGGGGGATAAGTGGTAAAAGATAATAGGTAGATGGAAATACTAGTGGTCAATGAGAGGGAGGGGTAAGGGGCATGGGATATATGAGTTTTTTCTTTTTTCTCTTTATTTCTTTTTATGGAGTGATGCAAATATTCTAAAAAAAATGATCATGGTGATGAATACACAGCAATGTGATAATATTGTGAGCCACTGATTGTACACCATTATGGAATGTATGTGTGTGAGGATTTGTCAGTAAAAATATTAAGAAAGAAAGAGAGAGAAAGAAAGGAAAAAGAAAGAAAGAAAGAAAGGCCTGGTAGGCCATGCTAAGAATTTTGAACATATTCCCAAAAGCTTGGTGGGAAGCCGTGGGGTTTTAGCAAGGGAGAGAAATGCACAGATTTGCCTCTATGAAAGCTCACTCTGGCTGCAAATTGGAGAAGGGACCTGAGCAGAGCAAGACTAGAGACAAAGGGACAAGCTAGGAGGTGAGTGTTGGCACCCAGGTTGGAGGTGATGGTGGCTTGCAATGTGGCAAAATGGAGGTAAGGAAAAATGGAGAGACTGGAGAGAAAATCAGCAACAGTTGGGAATTAACAGAATAGAAGGACAAGGGATAGGGAGACTCCAGAGGCCTTCAACGTACAGTAGAAAGAGCTTTATGGTCTACAGATCAAAGTTCTAATCCCAGCTCTGCCCTAATATATCTCCCAATGGCTTTGGCCAAGGCATGTCATTCTCCCGCTTTGCAGGAAGAGATAGAACCCACTGATCCCATGGTCCCATCCAATTCTAGTATCCTGTGATTGTATGAAGTAACAACATCAACTAGGAAAATTAAGATGATGGAGTCACCTCCTCAGGTGAGTTTAGGGGCCCTTCTTCAGTGCTTTGCTTAATGCGGTTGATCATTGTGTGCTTACGATTACTGGGATGCTCCATTTACTGCCTCCTTCGAAAGACGGAAGGCACTAGCCCCAGCTGGTCCAGAGGCAGCAAGGGCAAATGCAGCCGGGCCGGGAGCCAAGCAGACCAGCCCTGAGCACTGCGGTCGCCTTTCAAATCCTGTGGATCAGAAGTTGGAGAGCACCACTTTTCCTTCCTAGCCTACTGCTTCCTTCTGTGGAAGGGAACTTAATAGAACTGTGTTGTTTCCCCTATTACCCTGCCGGGAAAGAAGCAGATGGTGAGAAGAAAATAAGGAATGTGAAAGGAAAAGTAATTCTGCAAATGTTGATCATCTCGACTACTTGTGGTGTTTGGGACTGTATCAAACACCGTCTGTGCTTTTGGAAACTTACAATGCCTGGGAGATTCCAGCCAGAGAGGCTGCTGAACAGGAAGGAGTCTTGGCACACCTCTCCAGAAATGTATGCCTTTGACTTATGAGGCACTTTACAGGTAAAGCTCAGCCTTCACATTCAAAAAGTCCACTGAACAACCAAAGGCAGGGAAAGCAGTCTCCGCACAGAGAAATCAGGATTTAAGGGATAATTTTGATTACTGAATCATTATATAGCTATTCCTTTTTGCTTTCTGGTATATTGCAGTAGACAGACAGAAATACCTGAAATCTCTAAATTGTAATCCAATTGCCTTGATCTCTAGTAATGATTATATAGTTCTTATCTTCTACCCCTGTGATCATAAAAACCTTGTGACTAACCTTCATTTGTACCCAGTTAATCCAGTTTTTCAACTTTAGAGCCTTGTAATCACTGAAGACAGCCCCTAATGTTTATTACTGGAGGGTCCTCTGTCAGCCCAGAACTAACCCCCCCGCCAAGTCCGAAGTTATCTTGGTAGCCGAGACTGGATCTAACCAAAATGGGCCCACTGACATGCGTAGTAGCTTAGACTTTAACCTACAAATCACCCATACATCATTCCACCATATATTTACATATGTTCTGTGACTAAGCATTTAGTAAATCTGCTCATGTCCAATAATTAGGTCACTTCTAATTATATCATCTGGGGCCACTGTGCTCATTATCCTAAACTGACCATCTTTTTCGATAATAAAACTATGAGGATCCTTGCAGTTTGGGGAGACAGATTTTGAGCCTATAGGCCATCTGCTCTCCTGCTATGCACCTAGTAATAAACTCTTTCTCTCTTTGAAACCCCAGCGTCTCTGGAATTGATTATTGAGTGCATCAAGCAAAAGAATCCATTGCTTTTGTCCATTAACGGCGTCATCAATATTTATGCGCCCAGAGGGCTCTTTTTTTGTGGCTATGTCCCTCAAAAAACTCAGAAGTCAGTGACAGCAGCTCTCAGAAGGGCTGGTGGCTTCCAAGCTGGTTTAACAATGAGACCCACAATTATCATGAAGACATAGGCAAAGAAAAAGAAAGAGGAAAGGAAGATGAAGAAGACTGATTTAAGGAGACTGAATGGCAGGCACCTGTTGTGTGGGGAAGCATTTAAAACAGAGCCATCTTAGAAACTATTACACCAAACAAAATTACCAAACAAAAAAAATGACAGTTTTTGCTGTTGGAAAATGCATCAAGCATAACTTGTAGGAGTCCATAACATCTGTTAATAGGTTTTGTTGGTTTGAATCTGTTATGTACCCCAAGTCTTTTCATCTTCATGCAGTATTACTAGGTGGCAGCTTTTTGATTATATATGGAGATGTGACCCACCCAATTATGGGTGGTAACTTTTTATTAGATGGTTTCCATGGAGATATTCTCCACCCATGCAAGGTGAGGTTGCTTACTGGAGCCCTTTAAGAGGGAAAAAGCTTTAGAGCCCACACAGCCAGAGACCATTGGAGATGAAGATGGAAAATGCCCCTGGGGAAGCTTCATGAAACAAGAAGTCTGGAGAGAACGCTAGTAAACTTTACCACATGCTTTTCCAGCTGAGAGAGAAATCCTGAATGACATCGGCCTTCTTAAACCAAGGTATCTTTCCCTGGATGCCTTAGATTGGATATGTTCATAGTCTTGCCTTAATTTAGACATTTTCACAGCCTTAGAACTCTAAATTTGCAACTTAATAAATTCTCCTTTTAAAAAGCCATTCTGTTTCTGGTATATCACATTCCAGCAGCTTATGAACTAGAACAAGGTACTTCATGGTTGGCCCCAAAGTCATAATTGACATCTGGTGGATGATATGTCCAGGATACCTTTGATGGAGCTAGGTCCTCTCTGCTCATTCAAAGTGTGTGAGATCAAGCCTGAGAAGAGGTGGCAGGACGTCAATATGATATGCAGGATGACCTTAGGGGAGCACATTGTGGGCCACATCAAGGAAGAAATTGAATTCCTCTTTTGCATGGGTGTGGACCAAACCTTTAAGACAACTTTGGGGTGGAGACTCTGGACCACTCAGTGGCTCAGCCAAAAGCTCTGGTGGTTCAAGGCACATCCTGACGACTCTACCTACGAGAGGCGGAGGGAGTCAGCAGCTTTCATTCCATTCGGCCAGGGGGACTTTTTAGGTATTTCAGACATTTTTATTTAATAAATAACTTCAGTAAACAGCATTGTAAAAAGTGAACTATTGAAGTTAAAAAGCACTTAAAATAAGATTGTGACTAGTATGACACAAGATGGGCAACTCAAACAGTGAAAGGAAATATACAGTAGTCTGTTATGGCACTAACTGAAAGGAAGGCTTATTTAAGTGAACGCTGTTGCATAAAGCCACAATACAACTTCCCATGTTCATTAAGAAGGCAAACTTATAGGGTGGCTGCTGTGGCTCAGCAGGCAGAGCTCTGACCTGCCGTGCTGGAGGTCTGGAGTTCGATCCCTGGTGCCTCCTGCCCATATGCAAATTAAAAAAAAAAAAGAAGGCAAACTTACAACTAAACCTTCAAAGAAAGCATACTGATAAAATGTGCTAACCCCCAATTGCAAATACATACATTAAAGGATTAGAAGAGGTGATAAAAAGCACCAGGCTTTAACAAAATTTAAAAAAACAAGATAAAATTAATCCAGAATGTCTCCATTCAACAAATACCATGTCAGTTAAGGCCTTTATATAAATAATGGTAAGTCAAGGACTTTTTTTGCAGAAAATCTCCCAGTCCTTTTATCCAAGGCTTGCGTTTATAAAGAGAATGATACAGCTTTCACAATGTGACTGTGTGATTGTGAAAACCTTGTGTCTAATGCTCCTTTTATCTACCTTGTCAACAGACAAATAGAACATATGGAATAAAAATTAAAAATGGGGGAACAAATGTTATAATAAATTTAGTTTGAAATGCTAGTGATCAATGGAAGGGAGGGGTAAGGGGCATGGTATGTATAATTTTTTTTTCTGTTTTCGTTTTATTTCTTTTTCTGAATAGATGCAAGTGTTCCAAGAAATAATCATGATGATGAATATGCAACTATGTGATGATATTGTGAATTACTGATTATATATGTAGAACGAAATGATCAAAATAGGAATGTTTGCATTCATATGGTGTTTTTTGGTATTTATGAGATTGGTATTATGATGAGATTTTCATATGTTAATTGTAAAAACATTTGCATCTTTATATTTTCCTGAAATCAAATGTTTAGTAACATAAGTTATTATTATAGCAAAGTCGATATTTCTACTTGGTATTTTGAGAACATACGCAGTTTTGATAGCTAATCAAATGGTATTTAAGCTAGTGTTTAATATTTAGAATTCAAAAAATATTATATCTGAATCTGTAGTTTTTTTCTTTGTTTGCCTTAATTTTAAATTGTTTTATGAAACTTACTGTATAATCTCAGGCTTTACAATGATTATATTTTATTTAATATGCCTATGGATAAGCTAACCAAGATATCCATTTTTGGTGGAGAAGCTTTTCATATATTAATTGTAAAAATATTTGTGTCTTTAAATTTTCCTGAAAATCAAAAACTTGAAAATGTGCGGTAACATAGGTCATTACTAAAGCAA
>PVIY010051193.1:0-15809 GCA_004026745.1 Myrmecophaga tridactyla
GGGGCGAGATGGGACAGGGTGGGGTGTCGGTGGCTGGGGGATTCCGGGCGGAGCCGAGGGGTTGTCCTGGAGGCTATTCTTGCGCAGTGGATGGACATCACCTTGTCAGTCGGGCGTGGTGGCGAGGCTGGAGGGAACGGCCTGACGGTGTGCAGCTGTGCTCCGGCGGCCGCGTTTCTTGAAGATAAATGCATGATGATGAGGCTGTCGCAGTGACTGTGTGGCTGTGGGAGCCTCGTGTCTGGTGCTCCTTTCGTCTGCCTTGTCGGCGGGCGGGTGAAACGTGTGGATTAAGGGTGGATGAATAGTGGGGGGACAAGTGTTGAGGTAGATGTGATGGACTGAGGTGTGGTGGTCGGCGGGGGAGGGGGGTGGAGGGGTGGGGAGTGTGTGAACTTTCTCTGTCTTCTTTTTGTTGCTTTTTCTGGACCGATGCGGATGTTCTGGAAGCTGCTCCTGGCGCTAAGTGCGCAGCTGTGTGATGACGGTGTGAGTTGTTGGTTGTGTGGCAGGGACAGAATGGTCGTATAATGAGAGTGTTTGTGCTCGCGTGTGGTTATGTATGTAAATAAAAAATTAATTAATTAAAAAAAGAAAGGGAGGGGTAAGGCGTATGGTATGTATGAATTTTTTTCTGTTGTCTTTTTATTTCTTTTTCTGAATTGATGCAAATGTTCGGCGAAATGATCGTGGTGATGAATGTGCAACTGTGATATTGTGAATTACTGACTACGTAGAATGGAATGATCATATGTTAAGAATGTTTGTGTTTCTTTGTTGTCATCTTTTTAAAAAATTTTTTTAAATTAATTTTTAAAAATTTAAAAAAAGAAAAGGGGTGTTGCCTTTATGGGGTAGGGAAATGCAACTGTTTGATATTCTGGGAAAGACTGGCATAGGAACAATCTGGAGTTTTAAATTTCTGAAAAATAAACTTAATAAGCAAAACTTTTATAGAGTCTTAGAAAACCCCGGGTTTTCTTTAGGGTTTTCAGGAATATTGGTGGTTGGGGTTTGGCATTTTGTGGCAATTTGTACTATTTGGCTGAAGCTTCTATAAGAATAGACCTCTCAACTCTGTTTGAAATCTCTTAGTCACTGAAACCTTATTTTGTTACATTTCTTTTCCCCCTTTTGGTCAAGACGGCATCCTCAATCCCACAGTGCCAGGGCCAGGCTTATTCCTGGGAGTCATGTCCCACGCTGCCGGGGAGGCTTACACTCCTGGGAGTCACGTCCCACGCTGCCGGGGAGGCTTTCACTCCTGGGAGTCACATCCCACGCTGCCGGGGAGACTTTCACTCCTGGGAATCACAGAAGACTCACTTCTGAGCCGCAACAATAAGGAGGTTCTTGGGAAAACCATTTCAACACCACATGCTCTCTTCCTCAGAAAACAACTACTAACATTTATTTGTGTTCTTACCCTATTCTAAGTGCTGTGCACATATTAACCTAGTTAACCCTCATATCCAGAGTAAGGTTAGTACAATTACTGTGTAAGGTTAGTACAATTACTGTGTAAGGTTAGTACAATTACTGTGTTTCACAGATAAGAAACTGAGGCACAGAGAAATTCAACTCCTCATCTTAGGTCATGCAATCAGTATTTAGTGGAGACGGTTTGAATCTGGGCTCCAGACCCCACATAGTTTTCTCTGCTCTGCTAAAGTCATCTGCTTTTACTGTCAGGGTGGTTCTGCCAGCGGGGTCATGGCTAGTGGGCTGGGTCCTGTCCTGCCTTCTCTCCCTGTGAGCTGCCAGGTCCCCTGGACTCTTTCCCCTCCACCTTTCATCCTGCAGGAACCAGTGAATACACCTCAGTGTTCTGGCTTTGGCACAGTCCCTTCTGGTTCTCCCCAGTGCCTTCACTAACTCACCTTTTCACACTTACGGACTTACACAGTCACTGTTCCCAGGGCCATGGCCAGGCGATTAGACGTGGTGCCAGTGCCCACACTACCTCAACCCAAGGGCAGGCAAGGGTGGAAGAAGTTAGGGTTGCCCAGCCGTGGTGGCTGCTGCCCCTGGTGGCGACCAGAGGGACTGGCGAGGATGAAAGCCAGGGGGGTGGAGCTTTGAGAGACTGCTGGGGGCCCACAGCCAGTCTGAGTTAGAGCCTGGAAGACAAGCTCGGAGAACATGCAGGCACACACATGGACTGTACACCAACCTCCCACCCCCGTACACACCCGTGCACACAAATAAAGTTCTGTCAGAGACACTGCCCAGTCAGAGACAGGCAGACAGGGCTGGAGCCAGGCCCCACTTCCCTCCGCAACCTCTCTCGCCACGAAGCTCCGGCCTCCATGTGATCCCTTTGCCCAGAAGCCCAGCATTGGAGTGGGAAGATATAAGGAAACATTGTTGGCGGACAGTGGATTCTTTGCTCGATGTGCTCAATGACCAATTCCTGAAGCATGACGATTTAAGAGTTTATCACAAAGCACGAAGCAGATCAGATGGCCTATTGGCCCCCAAATCTGTTTCCCTGAACTGCAGTAATTCTGATAGTTATACAATATCAAAGATGGGCAGGTTTTAGGATAATGAGCACGATAGCTCCAGATGATGCAATCAGAGGTGATCTAATTATTGAGCATGCACAGATTGATTATGTGCTGAGTCACAGAACGTATGTAAGAGAGTGGCAGCCTTAATATGATGATGGGCGTGAATCTTAGTATCATAATGAGGCATAGGTGACTTATAGGTTATAGTCCAAGCTACTGCACATATCACACGGCCCATATTGATTAGATCCAGTCTCGGTTATCAAGATAACTTTGGCATCTGGGGACATCTGCCACCATGACAGCGACCACTGGGGTCCCCGGTACTGCTCACATGATAGGGGCCGATGTCCTTCCCAGTGGTGGGTCAGAACATGGCCAGCCAGTAATGGACCATCCTCCTGAAACCAACAGGGCTAACACTCTACAGGGGTGGTTGGCTGAAGTTACGGAAAGCAATAAAGACATCAAGCTAGATTGAAAGGGGAATTTATCTGACAACAAAATATGTTTTTAGTCTGGCAGCTATAGAACCATCCATGATGCTCTTGGAAAATATGAAGAGGTATCTGCAGCGCCCAGTGTGGATTAATGCTGATATTCTTCCTGGTGCAAATGGAAATAGCAGAGTAATGGAAGCAAAACTATTTACAGACATGGTGACATCCTTCTTTCCAGCTGTGACATTTTCCCTGGGATGGACAACAGGCTGATATCTTCAGAAAGTCAATGAAGATTACAGATGGACAATGGTGAAAGTGATGGAATATATATGCAGTAAACTAAATCAGTCTGTGACATTTCCTGTCGGATCAGCATTGGTCAGGCAGTCCTCTTCTCAGTTACTCTGGCTGTTAACGAAATCAAACAGTGTACAGTCTGATTATTTGGACTGGAAGAAATGATAACTAGTCCACTGAAGATTTATTTTGCATTAGAAACCATTTTGAAAAACAAAACAAAAACAAGTTTTCTATGACATCTTCAAACCATGAAACCATGATTTTAAACAAACCATTGGAATTAAAGTTAAACTTTAAGAAGAAAAAAAGATAACTTTGGAATTGGAGTGGCTTACTTCTGGGCTGACCCAAAGCCCTTCATTAATAAACACTAGGGGCTGTCTTCAGTGATCACAAGACTCCAAAGTTGGAGAAAGTTGGAGAAAGAAAAAAAAGAATAGATAAAATAGGTACAAGTGAGGGTCAGTCCCAAGGTGTTACAATCACAGAGGTAGAAGATAAGGCTACATAATCATCATCAGAGGTCAAGGCAGCTGGATTATAGTTCAGAGATTTCAGGTATTTCCCTTTGTCTATTCCAATATACCAGAAAGCAAAAAGGAGTATTTGTATGATTCAGTAATCATAATCATCCCTTAAATCCTAACTTCTCGGTTACAACACGGGCACCCCCCACTCCAGCCCCAACACCTACAATGCCCCATGGGATGTCCTCTCCTTGAGGCCCCCGCATCCTAAGGTGGGGGCGGGGGGCGCGGGGCGTGCAGGGTCCCCTGGTGTTCCACATGGTCAGCAGGTCCACAGCTGAGCAGGTCCTGGTTCTGCAGCAGTTTCGCCAGAGCCAAATGCTAGTAACAGACAACCCGCTGGTAACAATGGACAACAGTGACGACTGCCAGGCCCGTCACGCCTGTGTCCACCTTGGCACGGCCTCAGCAACCAGTTTCTCCAGTAGGCTTTGGGCCCCCACCCCGGCAGCTGCCCCTGATGACCCCGGCACCTCTCCCCCCCCCATCATCACATGCCTGGGCCCCAATTCAGGTGGCTGAATTAAAGCACTTTCCAGTGACAAGTCCTCAAGAGGTGCTATTAACTGCCGCAGCATCGTTTTGGGTTAAGCTGCTGAGCCTGAGAGGCCCATGGGGGTGGGGGGTGGCGCGACACGGCTGGCTGGGGAAGGACGAGGAACCGGTCGGGGCTGGGGCTTGGAACCCTTGCACATCACCCAGGACCCTTGCCGGTCGCTGTCCTTCTTTCTCTGTCCCTCCGCCTCACCTGCAGCAGAGCTCCTAGCAGGGTTGCTCCAGCCCTGCAGCCTGGTGGGGTGGGTGTACGGGAGCAGCTGGCTGATGGAGAAGAGGCCCACACTGGAGCTCTTCCGGGCTCCCCGTTAGCCGGCCCAGCAGAGACCAGCATTGGGGTTCACCTCCACTTAGCAGGGCGTGGGGCCCCGAATCCCATCTGGGGAGACTCCATGGCTCCGGGGCTCCCCCCTGAAAGGAATTCCTGATCAGAAGGAAAGGGACAGCTCTCCGCACAATCTAGCATCTCTCTACAAATACATGGAGGTCAGATGCAAATATAAAGGACCAAGGAATTTCCAGATGGGGATGGGGGGACCGTCCCTTGAAGCCAGTTCTACCCTTCACCTCACAAACCAGGCCGGACACCAGCCGACATTTGAATACCTTCATAACTCCCTACCCGATGATCTGCCCGAAAAACTTTCCTCATACTGAGAAGAGTGGCTCAGTTTCCCCTCTGGGAACTCCCAAGAAAAAGTCTCTATGTGCAGTCTAATATTATTAATAACTAACACGTGTGGAACACTCCTTTGTGTCAGGCACAGGCTACGTCCTTTATAAAACTCTCTTGTTAAACCCTCACATCGATTCTAGGATGTAGGTCTTTTTTGTTGTTGTCTGTTTTGTGTTTTGGTGCGTATTATTTTGAAACGTGTTGCAGAGAAGGTCCCTGAGGCGCAGAAGCGTGAGCAAGCCCACCCAGCCGGGAAGTCCCGGGGAGGGGCCCACCACCCAGGCCTGCCCAGGACGCAGCGTCTCAGGGCGAAAACCAGGAAAGCCAAGGGACCTAGCGCATCTCCCCGGCCCTGCTTAACCGGGGCCTCAGGACGTCTACTCTCCAGACACCTCACACACAAACAGACACTTGTCTTCTCCTTCCAGACCCCATGTCTCCTGGCAGCCTTCCTCTGAAATTCACGTCCCTCTGCCGTCCTCCCTCCTTTTCTGCCCAGTTTTCATCCAGTCAGCAAAGCCTTTGCTTCCCCTCTGCGGGGCCCTGTACTCCGGGGGAGGGATTGCTTTTTTTTTTTAAAGCCCAGCTGCCAGGAATTTCAATTCAGTGGGATGAGCCTTCTTTACTTTTTTCCTTCCTGGTAGAACCTTGCTACAGTAGCAATGTGCCCTGCTTAAGACAAAACCTTATTAAGGGGAAATACACAATAATTCAACATATAAGTCATATGTAGTGGCTACATTTAGTTAAGATTTGATGTAGTTTCTTTTCCCAAAAATTTAAAATTGTAAATATTACTAATATATAACATATATATATATATTTATTGTATGGACAGGCACCAGGAATTGAACCTGGGTCTCTGGCATGGCAGGCAAGAACTCTGCCACTGAGCCACCATGGCCCACCCACTAATATCTTTTAAAACAAATAATTTCTTTTAATACTTTTCATACTTTTAGCTTTAGTTTAGAATATAGGTCTTTCCATACTACAAATATGAAGAGTTAGGTAAACTTCAACACATATTCACCAGGTCATTTATATTTAAGTCTCTTGGTCAAGTATTAAAGCTATGAAAACTAACTATATTTAAAAAAAAACAGATAAAAATAGGAAACAATGTTAGCTCATTGTCACAAACAGTTAAGAGATATTCGTTTCCTTTTTAGCTTGAGATTATTTAATAAGAAATGTTTTTGAATGATGCACTGTTCATAATATTATATTTATTTGGGATGCTAGCATTCCAAAGAAAATGTGGCATGCTTTATATGGTCCCTCAAGCTTTTGTTGTTGTTATAACAACATTTAATGTAATAGAAACCTAATATAATCAGAGAAAATTTCATAGCACCTATTAATTAGTCATGCTAATATCGAGACAATCTCATATTGAACTATTATTTTGATGTATTCTTGTTATCTTCAGTGGAGGGAAACCTGCGTTGACATGCTCAAAGATGGCCTATAAAGAAGTATTTCTTCTTAGGTGCCCTCCCATTGTCACAACTGGTGACTCTATATTACAAATATTTATGGTGCATCCACTAATTGGTGTTTATGTGCTACAAATACAGCAGTGAATAGGACTGGATCAACATCCAGTCTTGATGGAGCTTGCATTCCACTTGTGGCATGTGGGACTAGATAATAGTTACTCATGAAGCAAATGACCTATAGGCTCTTTTTTTTCCCTTGTGTGAATAGTTCAATAGAACTTTTAATGATTTGCTATGTGTTATAAACTATGCTCACAGTGGAGGATATAAAGACATACAGTAAATTAGAGACAAAAAAGCAAAATCTATGCTTCAGTGTGTAAAGCAGCTCATCAAAAGTAAGCAGATAAACATGAGCTAGCAGGGCCACACAAGGAAGATACTTCTTTGACAGCATTAGGGAAAAGGGGAAAATGACATCTTAAAATTAATAGATGGAGAAGAGTTTTCCATGATCAAGTCAAGGTAATAATAACTTTTCAAAAACTATATTTAAGTTCATTTTCTAACATAATGAGTTTCTTCTGAGTTCTATGTAAGAAATATGATTTCTGAATTCCCATGTACCATTCTAAAAAGGGTTCTTTATTCCTAAATAAAAAATTAATGTTTAAACTTCCTAAAACAAAACAAGACTCTCTTGTTGTTAGCCTCAGTCCAGTCACTGAAGGAAAAAATTCTGATTTAGGGGCAGTGGTGGCAGAAGTAGGAGAAGGAAGTATGATGCATAGCACATCCAAATAACATCAGTATGGGCCCCAACTGGGGGCACCTCCTTGACTTGGCATTCTTCCCTCCCATTCAGAAAGGTCAGAGAATCGGGAGGATCCTTCTCTTTCATGGTGTTTTGCCTCAGATATGGCCTCCCTGCCTCCCCATTAAACTCTGCCCCACCTGTCCATGTGGCAAACTCTTACTCATTCTTCAAGACCCAGTTCAAATATGTCCTGGACAGGCCCAGGGAGTGTGCTCATTCCCATGCCTCCAAGCCCAGCACAGGCGCTGGCACAGAAGAGGAGCATGTCGGAGCCATCCCCTCTACAGAGCCAGCCCCAGCAGCCGTATTTCTGCCAGGCCATTCTATACCCCTGAGAGGATTGGAAGCTTGACCCAAGGTAGCCCAACAGATTCTCCTTTCTAGAACTGGAAAGGAACTTGAGAAAAAGCTGGATCAGTCTGTGCCTGGTGCCAGGCCTCTAAGATGTCAGCTTAGGGACCAAGTGGATGACAACAAGGGAAGCTGGCCTGTAGTGAAAAGGCCCAAATGATGAGAGAAGGGTTGGTGGGGCATAGCCTAGGCTTGCCAGATCTTAGTTCCATCCCAGCTGTTTCCCTATCCTTCGGTTCTATGAGGCACCACTGAATTTCTGTTTCTTGAAACTCTTGAGTCCTAATTGCCTTGGGGCTCCGCAGATGCTGACCGGAAGTTGAGGCCCCATCTTCCCCACTGACGGCAGACTCCTCCCTCCTGTCCCTTACCCGTTCCAGCGGCTCCCAGCACTGGCTGCCAATACAATTACCGCAGACCAAGTGAGTCAGGCTCTGGGTTGGGACCCAGGCATCAACAGTTTTTTAACCACCTCCCCTCCTGCCATGATGATTCCACAGGGTGGCTGGGATGGGAATCACTGTTTCAGGGGAAAGAGGAGCACAGGAGAGCCACAGAGGTCTGAGTATCTACACCCACCTCCTCCTCTTAGGTGGAACTGCTGAGCTGTTGCTGGTGCTAAAGCCGGCCCTACACAGCCTGCCCTTCTTTTCCTTCCTTCCAGTCCCTGCCCGGCAAAAAGCACCCACAACCCTCTGGAGCCTTCCCAGCCCTAGCCCTTAGCCCAATACAAGACACAGAGTCTGGCTCTGAAACCCTAAAGAACCCTTCCCCTGCCTCCTACACAGAGCCCTCCCCATCGTGTCCCCCCCTTTGTTCCTCCCCCTTCTCGCTGCCTATCGACTCTCACCAGTCAGTCAAGACCCGGCTAACACTCCTGGCTCCAGGAAGCCTTCCTGATTGCTCCCATCCATTCTCACCCATTTTTTCTCTGGCCTCCTATTTGCACCCAGAGTCCATGGTCTTCATCTGACTCATTTCCTGCCTCCTCGTGACTTCTCTCACTTCTTACTTTGCTTTCCATGAGCTTCTACAATACCTCATCAGTCTGTGAGAGCTGTGTCTGCTGACCTGCAGCCTGGCCAGACACAGGGCCAGATACGTAGGAGATGCTCAGAAGTCCCTGCACTGGTGGATGCTCCCCAGCCCCACTTTCTTACCTCCCTTCTACTGAGATTTTTCAGTGAGGGGACCTGTGCTTAGAAGGATCCTGAGGAAATCCAGATTAGATGGGAGCAAGCTTGCATACACAAAGGGAACTGTGGCAGATGGTATCGCTAAACTGGGGTGGGGGCTAGGTGGCCCTTAATTTTCTCCCACATCTGAAATCTCTGATCTTAACACATCAGGTACATTGCCCATCCTGCTCCAGCCAAGCTGCCTGCCTTTCCTTGCCACTACCTTCCACGCCCCTTCACAGTGGGCAGTGGCAGTGATGTGAGAGCCAGACCACAGCCAGAGGCCAGTGAGAGGCTGGAAGCAGCACGGGGCTGTTTTCAGGGCTGCTGGCCTGGCCAGCTATATGGCAGCTGGGGGTGGGGGGAGGGTACAGTGAGAGAGGAGGCAAAGCTAAGTGTGAGCCTCTGCTGACAAACAGCAGCTTAACTGCATCTCCCAAGAGTCACCGGGAGCCTCCCTGACCCCAGTCTGCAACCCTGATGAGAGTCAAGCAGGCAGCTTCTTCCCGGGAGAGCTGAGGCTCAGGGACAGCATGTCATAGATGTCAGGGCTGCTGGAGGACAGACCTCAGAGATGCCTCACGCACTCACATCCAGGAAGACACGTACACAGAGGGGACCCATAGCCAGCACGTGCAGGGGCCAGAGAGGGGCAATGGGTGGGTGCAGAGGCACAT
The DNA here is from genome assembly GCA_004026745.1 of Myrmecophaga tridactyla. Classification (NCBI taxonomy): domain Eukaryota; kingdom Metazoa; phylum Chordata; class Mammalia; order Pilosa; family Myrmecophagidae; genus Myrmecophaga; species Myrmecophaga tridactyla. The sequence continues at coordinate 9,480 of PVIY010051193.1, forward strand.
GGGGACTCATTCCCAGATGTGTAAACAATCAGGAAGGTGCCAGTCTCATCTAGACATCAGCATGCACAAGCAGACACGTAGACACAGGCTTCACCCCTGATGTCAGCCCTAGAAGTCATGGGAAGCCTTTGTTTTGGAGTGGTGACACTAGTTTTCCTTCCTACTCCACCTCCATTTCCATTCCATTCACTCAGCCTTTCCTTGAGGCCACCTCAGACAGGGCCAGCTCAGTTTTCAAAGAGACACTCCCTCACAGGGTTGCGGGATTTGGAAGGTAGAAATCAAAGCCTGAAGCCAGCTTTCTGCACCTTTGCCAGGGACTGGAGCTGGCCCCTTTCGGGCAGAGGAGGTGGGCAGGCAGTGAGAGCAGGCCCGGCCTCCTGGTTTTCCATGGCCCAGCCCTCGGGCTGCTCTTTCCCAGGACAGAGCACTTTGTCAGGCCCCTGGCTCCCAAGGGAAAGTAGGCTGAGAGTGGCTGGTTTGGGGTCTCCAAGGCCCTCCATGGGCCTCTCCACAGTCCCGTTACACCATTTGCCTGTGAGTTCTGTGCATCAGAACATCCACAAAGCAGCCCTGCCTCTGGCCTCTGGACCACAGCTTCAAGAACAGTTTCCTGCTCTGTCCCAGGGCCCAGACTGGCTGTAAGAGCCCCTTTCTCCTTCCCTGGAGCAGGCAGCTATGAGGACACAGTTAGATCAGCCTAGCTCGGGGTGTGCACATGGGGACAGGCTCCGGCCCTGGGTGCACGAGCAGACTTGTGTGCTGGGCAGTGGGACTGGATTTAAGGGGGGGCGCTCAAAGTTGTCCCTCAGAACTGACCTGGGCAAAGAGGTTTTCACCAGGGCTGACCCCTGTCCGGCATATCAGATGTCACCTCAGCTACGGCATCCCCCATCTCTTCAAGTCCATTCCAAACATTCCAGCAGGATAGCAGACTCTCAGCTCTTTTCACTCTGCCCCAGCTCTCTGTTCCTCTGTGTCCAGACCTCCTCCTCCAGACATTTAACCACTGGCTCATCATCAGTCAGGTCAAGATCAGGTTCTCAGCGGGACCTTCCCACATCACACCAACATTTCCAGCTTCACTTCTCATTTCCTGCTTCACCTTTCCTCATAGGACTTACCCCTACCTGACAATATGGTAGATTTATACCTATTTATTTTCTGTGTCTTCCACTGCAGTGTAAGTTCCATAAGGACAGGAACTTTGGCCTGTTTAGTCCCATAATCCCCAGGCATGCACGCACACTGACACAGTGACACAGGATGCGCACAGGCACACAGCACCCACGCTTCCAGCAGAGGCACCCATGCTTGCTGGTCTCACTCAGCTCGGCTCCCCATGGCCTAGGTTGGGGGGGAATGGTTATCATCCCCATTACTGTCCAGACAGCCTCCAGCGGGACTCCACTCAGCCCTCTTGGTGCTAACTCGGCCTGACATGCCAGTTGCACGTGGGGCCCCCCGTGGCAGCCGCAGCGAGCCCACCGCCGTTGTGGTGGCTGCTAATTGGCTCTGTGTTGGGCCACGGGTCACCGCTCGGTCAGCCATGGCTGATACCTTCTTCCCACTTGTCTCCGGAAAGGCGCTGCTGTCCCCTCTGCTTAGACCTCAGCTGGCCACTGAACCGCACATGCCTGGACACGTGGGACCGGCTGGGCCAGCAAGCCCCTCCAATGGTGGCCCCCTCTCCCCACTCTTGGGAAAGAGCCGAGATAGGGGCTGGCCTTGGGGTGACCAGATACCCAAGGGTGTGGTATGATAAGGAGGGCCAAGCCTAATGTCTATACATAACCTGGCACAGGGGCCATGAGTGTCTCCCTCGGAGGGGGAGGTCTGAAGAGTAGGAAGAGGAAACACTAACTGGAATATTAGAATCCATCTTCACTTATATCTATCTGTCAGGTCTCTAAGCTTGATGTGGTTACGCTTTCAACACCTTATTTCCTTAAAGCCACCTTTTCAGTGGGCTGCTTTCAGCGAAGCAGCAGTTCCCCCAGTTTATCTGCCAAATCACAGGCATCTCTAAGATATTCTGGATCCGGAAAAGGTGAAGTGGCTTTTCCTCAGCTAAAGCTGGGACCCTTGTATGAGTGTGGCTTTATCTAACTTTCCTCCCAGGGGGTACTGAGGGTGGGGGTGGGGGATCAGTGCCTAGGTGGCAAGAGAGCTCAAAACCCGGCTTCGGGCCGGTGGGGGGGAACACAGTGCCCCTCCCCCCCCACTACCACCACTCTTCATGCCCGGTTGTACCTCTTCACAATTTCGCCAGGGCCCAGGCTTTTTAAAGGTCTGTGTCTTCCTCCAGTTCGGCACTAGACTACCTTCCATACTCTGAGCCATCCAGGAATCCTGCCTCCTCCAGGAAGTCTCTCCTATCACAGCTCTTGCCTGGGCTTGCAACCTATGGCTCTGTCCTTGCCCCAACTACCACAATTAGGGGATTGCAGAACTAGGGGCAGATCTAGGCTGTGGCATGCCTTTCCTGCCTCTCTTACAGGGGCTCAGGACTGCAGAAAAACACCCTCAAGTTGACAACTTCAGTGGCCTCCCTTGATATATTCCACCATGCAGATGGAGGGCAGGATGCTGGGCGGGGCCCTGAAAGGCTCTGGGTGACACCTCCAGAAGCCTGGTCTGGCTCCTGTTCTGGTTCCAGAGAGCTGAAAATAGCCTCACTCTTTCCCCTCAGGGGCCAGCAGAGGATAGAGCAGGCCAGGGTCTTACTGATCTGAGCTGGAGAGGATTCTAAACTGCTCCAGCAGAGGAAGGCAGAGAAAGGGGGAGCTTCGCTTGGGCAAGCTCTGTCCAGCTTCCCCAGTGGAGATGGGTGGGCTCTAGGGAATGGCAACTGGTGGTTCCAAGCCAGAGAGAAACAAAGTCCGGTGGGGGGTCTCAGTGTCAGGCACCTGGGAAAGCTGAGGAGTTCTATGCTGGATCTCACATTTAAAAACCAGTGCAACCAAATCCCAACCAAAACCATTTCTGCCAACCCTAAAGAACCTCTAGGTCTCCAACTGAGATTATACAAGGATTCCATGCACTATGATTACTTTCCAAAAACCTACAAACTCCAGATGGTTCCTAGGCAAGATAAGTCCTGAAATGCAGAGGGGCCAGCCTCTCTAAGAACATCAACTAGTTCCATTCCCCTGTCCCATATTGTTGACAGCCCCTTTCCAACATGAAAAAGTCAGAATGGGCATAGCCTAAATACCCCTAAAGATTGGGAGAAGGATGAAAGGATCAGAGGAGTTATCATAGAGAAGACAGGATTTAACAAATGAGTATGACTGCTGAATCATTACATTGATATTTCTTTTAGTCTCCAGTGTCTTGGAGCAGCCAGAAAGAAGAAACATAAAATTGTAGAACTGTAATCCATACCAAATTCTGAAATCTGTTCTATAACTACACGTACTCCACAATTTATTGCTTTTTTGTATATATGTTACATTTCACAATAAAGAAAATGTTAAAAAAACAAAACAAAAACCCAGTGCACCAACACTGCAAATGTGACTTATCCCGCTGAATATTGTGCTTGGGAGTGGGTGATATGGGAAAGTTCATGTTATATATACATTTCCACAACTGAAAAAAAGGGAGAGAGGCTAAACAAAAAGACAGCGACAATTAAATGCAATACAAGATGGTGGGCTGGATCTAATAATGGAGAAAAAAAGGCCCAAAAGTATACTATTGAGACATATGAAAAAATTGAAATATAGACTGTAGGCTTAAATCAATGTTAAATTTCTTGAATTTGATAATGGTACTTAAGTGTACATAAGTGAATATCCTTGTTCTTAGGAAATGTACACAGAAGTATTAAGTGTTCAAGGAGCAGGATGTATACAATCTACTCTCAAATATTTAGAGGATAGATGATGACAGATGATGAGATAACTAGCTAGCTAGATGACAGAGTTAGATGACAGATAGAAAGAATGATATGACAATTGTGCCAAAACATTAAAAGCTGGTGGATCTGGGTATCTGGGTGGGGGGATTGGGGGTAAGTTGGAGTTCTCTGTATGGGTTTGGAATTATTTTGGGGACTGTCCAGTAAGACAAAGTATTTCAAAATAAAAAATTTTTTATAAAGCCAGTGCATTATTAAATAAACAAACAACAACAAAAATTGAACAAGAACAGAAATTACACTTCCAGATAGATTCACCTTAAAATAGACCCAGGGATTTATGGATTTGGTCTAGGGCCTCCAGAACCATAAAATGGGTTGCTCTATAGATTGATGTTCTTTTCCAGAGCTGTCTAAATAGAATTAAGAGAAAATTTGGGGGAGAGTAGAGGTGGGTGGGTAGAAATGTATTGAAAACTTAATACCTCTTTGGAGGCAAGATTCCCTCTGTGTAAACAAATAAGCTTGTTTAGTTAGCCATTGTTCTAGTTTGCTAGCTGCTGGAATGCAATATACCAGAAACAGAATGGTTTTCAAAAAGGGGAATTTAATAGGTTGCTAGTTTACAGTTCTAAGACTGAGAAAATGTCCCAATTAAAACAAGTCTATAGAACTGTCCAGTTGAAGGCATCCATCCAGGGGAAAGATACCTTGGTTCAAGAAGGCCGATGAAGTTCAGGGTTTCTCTCTCAAGTGAGAAGGCACATGGTGAACACAGTCAGAGTTTCTCTCTCACCTAGAAAGGCACATGGTGAACATGACATCATCATGGCTTTCTCTCCTGGCTTCCTGTTTCATGAAGCTCCCCGGGAGGCGTTTTCCTTCTTCATTTTCAAAGGTCGCTGGCTGGTAGACTCTCTGCTTCTTGTGGCTATGTCATTCTCTGCTCTCTCAGAATCTCTAGCTTTCTCCAAAATGTTCCCTCTTTTATAGGACTTCAATAAACCAATCAAGACCCACCCAATGGGTGGAGATATGTTGTCACCTAACCCAGTTTAACAACCACTCTCTATTAGGTTACATTTCCAGGGAGAGGATCTAATTACAGATTCAAACATACAGTACTGAATAGGGATTATTCTGCCTTTATGAAATGGGATTTTGATTAAAACATGGCTTTTCTAGGGAACATACATCCTTTCAAACCAGCACAGCCATTAAACAGCATGAAGCAGGTTCTCTCCTTTGGTACTTCTCTGAGCCTTAGTGTACAAAGGGCATCGTAAACTTCCAAGCAGGGTGGGATGGGTGGGTGGACTTTAGAGGACCAAGCATTCAGGAGCATCACAGGAACCCTTTGTTCTGGAAGTGCCAATTAACATGTATCCAGGGAACACCATTTGGGAAACACTGCTGAATCCATCTGTAGAGTAATGCCTCATTCTGTTATTTGCAGAAACATATAAATCTTGCCCTCCTAAATTGCTGGGGGACTAAATTTGACAGTACTGAAAAACAAACATTTCTCCTGAAAACCCTGAGTCATATAATCTATGGCATAGACCAATACAGTGGCCTGCTCAGGGTCACCCTAGGATCCCCTTCCAGGTGGGGTCATCTGGGTTTTCAAACTGAAAGTCCAAAAAAAAAAAAAAATAAACATGAAAATACATTTAAAAAACTGGAAAGTCCCTTGATCAGGGAATCCCTCAGTACCAGGCAAACCATATGGTCAGTCATGCCGTTCCTGAGAAGGTATTTGGAACAGCTGGAATTAGTACCCCCCCACACACACACATTTCAGGGGGATTGTTTTCAACACTAAGCTCCCAGCCAGCCCTTCCTCCTCCTTCTGCCCATCTGCCACCCTGCAGGTTTTCTGGGCAGGTAGAAAAGGGAAGGAAAGTTGCCTAACCCTCCCTGCTATCCCAAGGAAGAAACCCTGAGTCCTGGCTCCAAAACCCTAAAGGAACCATGCCCACCCCGTCCCCTGCCTCCTGCACAGACCCATTCCTCCACCTCGTCCCGCTCTCTGCTCATAGTACTCGTCCTCCTTCTTCTCCCTGCCTATTCATTCTCACCGGCCTTTCAAGATTCAGCTAACACAATTGCAACTAAAAGAATAAAGTACTTAGGAATAAATTTAACTAAAGAGACAAAAGACCTATACAAAGAAAACTACAAGAAACTGCTAAAAGAAATCATAGAAGACCTAAATAGATGGAAGGGCATACCATGTTCATGGATTGGAAGACTAAATATAGTTAGATGTCAATTCTACCTAAATTGATTTACAGATTCAATGCAATTCCAATCAAAATCCCAACAACTTACTTTTCAGAAATAGAAAAACCAATAACCAAATTTATCTGGAAGGGCAGGGTGCCCCGAATTGCTAAAAGTATCTTGAGGAAAAAAAACGAAGCTGGAGGTCTCATGCTGCCCGACTTTAAGGCATATTATGA